>OX457090.1:1611256-1714312 GCA_949752835.1 Empis stercorea
TGTATGAAATTTTTGGCATATTCCTCAAATTATATTAAATTACCTACCTTGCCGGAGTAAGTAGAATTTTTTGGAAATTATATTTTGCAAGGCATACTTTTAGGTGTACTCTCATATAAAAATTAGATTTACTTTCTAAATTTTGGATTTCTGATTCCCTGTTACTTTGGTTGAATTTTGTATGAAATTTTGGTATATTACTCAAATTTATATTAAAGTCTGCATATATGGAGTCACCTTCTGAGTGAGCCAATATACTATAATACAATAAAAAAACCATACAGATTCTGAAAAAATGGATTTTAATCTTTAATTAAAAGCTGAAATTTAAAAAAAAAAACACAATAAAATATCTATAGATATGAAAATGAGAAATATTTATGTAGGTTATAGGATAGGTAATAATAAATCATAGAATAAAATTTTTATATATATATATATATTATAATTATATTGATAAAATTACATATCACTTAAAGCTATCATAATAATATAGATAAATTTATATATTTTAGAAATTATATAATATATATATATATATATATATATATATATATATATATATATATATATATATATACATATACATATATATATATATATATATATTATTATATATAATAATTATAATAATTTCAATATTTGAATTTTTAGTTAATTAATTTTCTTATTCTTTTTTCTTGTGTTTTATACTATGGTATAAATAAGTTTATATTAAATTCTTGCACAAACTACACATACATTGTTTTTTTTTTATTGAAATACTATATATAATAAAATTTTTTGTGTGTTTAAATATTTCATTTAAATTTTGTCTTTAAATTTTAATCTTAATTAATTTTTATTATTTTTTTTTTTGCATTTTTGTATATTTTTTTATGTTTTTTTTTTTTTTTTTTGACGTTTTTCTTACTTGGTAATAATAATTTATATGTGTAAGATATAATTTATTTTGGATTTTATTTTTTTTTTTTTTTATTTTTTAAATACCATTTAATATCATTTATATAAATTATAATTATAATTAATTTTATATAATTTAATTTAATATATTATATTTAGCATAATTATTATGTGAAATATTTTGTTTTTACTTATAATCAAAAGAGTGTAAAATTATAAGAGTAAAATTAAATAACATTCTAATTGTGCTTCATTTTCAAATATAATATTTATATATACTATACATTAATATTGTATATATATGCATAATATAACTACAGTCAAATTTTTGCTAAAAAAAAATTAAGCGACAATATTCGTCAAAATAGCTTTTTATCATAATCTCGTGTATAAATTTTTATGAAGCCCCCACACATTTTGATCTAATTTATATAATGTTCTGTTCCCCCAACTATATAAACAAAGAAATTTATATACAAAATAAATACAGCCTTGGCCAAAAGTATTAGGCATACCATATAAAATTCTCGAATATCTTTAAAAAGCAAAAATTTTAAATGAAATATCAATGAACAGCATAGATATGATAAATAGTTTTATTAAACATAATTAAATATTTGGTTCCGCGACCGCATTTCGTGTTTTTATGACAGCAACGATCCTCATAGGCATATAGCCTAAACTAGCTTAACTCTTGCTTTAACACAATTTTTAAGTGTTATACTTTCGATGTAATAGAGAGTATACTCCTGGATCCTATGCTTCAGAATACCTTATAGAACATCTATATATCTATGCGGTATTCTGAAGCGTAGGATCAATGAGTACTATATTACATCGAAAGAAATACATTTAAAAAAATGTGTTACAGCCATAGGTGTGGTGTGCTATTTATTCCGAAGAGTATACCGCAAGCTAGTTAGCTCTATTCCTCAGTTGCTGTCATAAAAGCCAAATATTAATTAATGTTTAATCAAAACTATTTATTTATCATATCTGTTTTTATTTTGATTTCATTTAAAATTTTACTTTTTAAAGATATATATAAAGAATTTTATAGGGTGGCCTAATACTTTTGGCCAAGGCTGTATATGTATTATGCGACATTATGGATCTATAAAATCATTCTATCGCCTGAGATTTTTTCTTTTACCCGACAAAAATATTAAAATGTCGTTTAATACATTCTTCCGGGAAGTTATCGATATATTTTAAAATTTAACTCTATTTTTTTTTTTTTTTGTTGCATTTCGATTTACCATAAATTTGACTGCATAATATTTTTTTATTATAAATAAATAATAAAAAAAATTAATTCTTTAATTATTAAACATATTAAAAATTTACTTATTTATATGGTAATTAAATAATCTCTACAATTCGGTGTTGTCATTTGTGTATATCAAAGCTTAAATTTAAATTATAATTTAAAATTTGTTTGTTTGATATTTATTTGGAAATTAATTAAAAAATTAATTATTATATTTTTTTAGAATGTCACAACATTTATTTAAATTTTTTAAATTTTTTATTAATTTTTTTAACTAATTTTGTTTCGTTCATTTTTTTTTTTTTTTTTTTTTTATATTTTTGCAATTTTAATTATTATTTTTATAATTTAAAATTTTTCGTGTTTTTTTTTTTTAAATTTTTAATAATTTAAATATTTGAAATAAATAAATAAATAAAAAAGACAAATATATATTTAAATTTACTTATTTACTTACTGATTATTTAAAATTTCAATTAATTTCATTTATCATAAAATTATTAATTTCTTTTGTATAGCAAAAAAAAAAAAAAAAAACCATAAGGAAAAAAACAAAAGTGTTAAGCCACAAACTTGATTTTTTTATTATGATGATTATAATTAGTTTATATAATGATTGTAGCATTGTCATGACAAATTAAATAAAAAAAATTTATTTTATCATTTTTATCAAATCAAGTTATTCTTTTTTCATATTAAATTTGTCTTTTTTCATATTAAATTTGTCTTTTTGTGTAAGTTTTTAAATAATACCAGTAAGTAAAAAATATCTGTGATAATTAAAAATATATAAATATATTAAAAATATCAAAAATTAAAAAAAAATACAAAAATTTTTATAAATGGCTTTCATATGGGTGGGGGTATAAAATCCCCCAAAATTTACAAAATCTCCAAATTTTTGTTAAATAAACTTGGATTGGTTTCATTTCTTTGAATATTTCTGGAAAAGGACAAAACCAATTAATTTTGCAAGATTTTGTATTTGGGGGATTTTGTGTTTTGGGGATTTCGTGTCTCTCCCCTTTTATATATATATATATCTTCTATATATTATGTACTAAAAATTGAAAATTTTCAAAAATTATTTATGCAAAAAAAAACAAAAAAAGAAAACCAAAGTCCTTAAATCTATACAAAAAGAAATTTAAGAAGAAATTTCTGTTTTTTTTTGTAATTAAATAATTTTCAAGAAAAACAAAATATCACCAAAAATTGGAAATATTTATATATATATATATATATATTTTTTTTGATTTTATTTAAATATTAAGAATAAATTATTTAATTAATTTTTAAATTATTTCTAGTTTAAATATACAAATTTTCATTCTTTTCTTTTTAAAAAATTTTCGTTTTTCATTTTGTTTTTTTTTTTTTTGTAGTTTTGTGTTTAATAAGCTCATTTAAAAGAATTTATTTATCTTATACTTCGTTCGTATACTATGCATATAGTTTTATAGAGAACTATATTAAGTTCCATAAAATTGTTCACACCACTTGAATTATATACATGATTTTTTGAATTTAATTTTGGTTGGTCAAAATCACAAAATAATAATCAAAATCACGATAATTTCGCGATGGTGAGTTCACCACTTGAATTATAAATGATTTTGAATTTGATTTTGGTTGGTCAAAATCACAAAATAGTAATCAAAATCAAGATAATTTCGCGATGGTGAGTTCACCACTTGAATTATATACATGATTTTTTGAATTTAATTTTGGTTGGTCAAAATCACACAATAATAATCAAAATCATGATAATTTCGCGATGGTTCACCACTTGAATTATAAATGATTTTGAATTTGATTTTGGTTGGTCAAAATCACAAAATAATAATCAAAATCACGATAATTTCGCTATGGTGAGAACATATACTACTTATATATTATTGTACGAAATTACAGTTTTGCCTATTATTGAACTACAGTTTGCATATGCATAGTACACGAACGTAGTATTTACAAATAAATAATATTTGAAGATAAAATATTTTTTTTTTTCGGTTTTTTATTTCAAAATATTTACAAATTATTTGTTGGATGACTCCCTCTCTCTCTCTTTGTGTAATCCTATTCTATAATATAAAACGACATAAACATTATATTATGTATAATTGTATTTATTATTAATTATTTTTTTTCGAGAAATTTAAATTATTTTTTTTTTTTTTGTATATTTTAAAAATTTCATGAAATATATTTATTTTTTGTATTTTCTTTTTGTTATTGTTATTAAAATTAATTTAATTATTTTAATATTATTATTATTTTATTATTATTATTATTTTTGGTAATTAAATAAATTAAATAAAAAAAATGAAAAAAAAAAAAATGAAATAGAAATAATAAAAATTCTAATAATTTAATCATTTTTCCATCTATTGATTTGAGGGCAGAGCGATTCCAAATATGGTTGCGAGTTTTTGTGAGGAAAACTCTTCTTGTAAGAGGAAAAATTTGTCTGATTTTAATCAGGCCAAAACTTGTGTCGTGAGAATTCTCCGTGTCCTACTCACCATAGAAAAATTCATATGATTTTTGCGTTCAGTATAATAGTATACCCGCAACATTTTTCGAAAGGCTATACCACCTATACGTTCAGTGTTGCGACAAATTAGCACTATTCGCGAAATTATTTGCAATAGAGAAAACTCGTAAGGTAATATGCTCGAAAAGTGCACTTGGTTGCGGAATCGCTCGACTCACGGATCGAAGTTAATTAGAAATGTTCAAAAGTTTTACAACAACAAAAAAAGCCAAATAAATTTTGTAAAACGGAGCGCGACAGAGATTATAGACAAAAAATTTTAGCACAAATTATTTATATTATTTTACGAATTTTATTTTCAAATAAATTACTATAAAAAAAAAATAAAACTGATTATTTAAAATTTCAATTAGTTTCATTTATCATAAAATTATTAATTTCTCTTGTATTGCAAAAAAAAAAAAAAAAAAATAAGGAAAAAAACAAAAGTGTTAAGCGACAAACTTGATTTTTTTCATATGATGATTATAATTAGTTTATATAATGATTGTAGCATTGTCATGACAAATTAAATAAAAAAAATTTATTTTATCATTTTTATCAAATCAAGTTATTCTTTTTTCATATTAAATTTGTCTTTTTTCATATTAAATTCGTCTTTTTTTTTAAATAAACTGAAAAATAAATAAATAATAATTGACATAATAAAAAAATTACCTTTTTCTATTATTATTATTACTATTTTAAAATAGTACTGTTGTTTTTTTTTTTTTTGGTTTGTTTAGTTTCCATATTTTCTCTTTTCGCCTTTTTTTTCGGCCCCCCGTTTTTCTTCTATTTTTTTTTTTTGTGTGTGTGTGTGGTGTGGTAAAAAATGGCAACAAAAAATTTTTTATATTAATTTAATGTAAAACAATTATTGGGCTTTCTATCCAAAAATATATTATGATGATGATGATGATGATGATTATTAATAATATATTGTTGTTGTTGTATATTAGATTGATGATCTTGAATATTAATATCAGGTGATGATGATGATGATGATAATTTTAATGGTAATGATTGAATAAATGCTGTATTTAAAATTGATGATGATGATGATGATGATGGTGTTGATGATAATAAATAATTTTTATTTGATTGTATTGTAGATGATAACGATGATGATTGTAATTGTATATTAGATGATTGATATCCATTAATAACATTATCTATAATACCACCACTAATAATTAATGATGAATTTATTGGTGGTGGTGGTGGTAGTGGTGGTGGTTGTGGTGATAATGATGATGGTGATGGTGATGATGAATTACTATTTGTATCAGCGGTGGGATTATTATTATTATTATTATTTAATTTGAAATTTGTTAAATTAGATAATTTATTATAAGATGATGATGATGATGATGATAATAATAATTTTTGTTGTTGTTGTTGTTGCTGATTATTATTATTATGATGATGATTATAATTATCACTATTATTATTATTATTATTATGATATAATGTTGATGGTAATTGATTTGAAAGCCCAAATAATGTTGATCACTGTAATCTAGGCCAATAATTAGCCCCTACTAAATCATTTGTATGAGATGGTATTTGAACTGGTACAGATACACCAGCTGATATTACACCTATTTGTTGTTGTTGTTGTTGGTGTTGATATTGATAAATAATTGGTGATTTTTATAATATAAAATAATTGTAAAAATCTATTAGTTTATCTAATTAATTATTCAATTTAATATTAAATTAAAGTAAATTTTATAAATGATAAAAGATATTTTTATTTTTTATAATTTAATATTAAATTTTAATTAAATTAATTAAATTTTATTAATTATTATAAAATCTTAATAACGAGAATAAATATAAATATTTCAAAAAAAATATCTGTTATCATCTACAATTAAAATTAATGGTAAATATATTATTTTACCTGTACCAGTACCAGTTGATGAACCACCACCACCATATGCTGAATGTTGTGCTGGTGGTTGTTGATGTGCTGCAGCTGGATTACATGGTGTACGTGGATGTGTTGCATATGGTGAACCAAGTGATAATGGATCATGAAACATATATGGATAACTATCACGTTGTTGTAAACATGATGATGTCATTGAACTAAGATATAAGAAAATAATATTAATTTATGATAAAATTATGATATACAAAAAAAAAAACAATTAAGAAAAATTACTAAACAAAAAACAAATCATCAAATAAAATACTCACTCATACCTATAAGTCTCGGCCATTGTTGCAATTGGCTGGGGGATCGATGAATACATTGAATTGAAACCAGAATTTAAGGCTAAACGTGGTGCAGTAGCTGATGGTATTGGTGGACTAATTGATTGATTTGTTTGATTATTATTATTATTATTATTACTAATATTATTACTAACATTTGTTGTTGATGTTGTACTAACTGTACCAGATCCATTATTATTATTATTATTATTATTACCACCATTACTATTACTATTATTATTATTATTATTATTATTATTTGTATTTGGTCCATTATTACTATTTGATGGTATATTTGTCACAGAATTTGTTTGTTGTCCATTATTAGATCCACTATTATTACTATTACTACCTTGTGATATACCATTATTATTTGTATTGCTATTATTATTATTATTATTATTATTATTACCACCATTACCATTACTACCACCAGTTACATGATCAACTGAACGACGTTGTGTACGTAATTTTTCTTCACGACGCCATTTAGCACGACGATTTGAAAACCATACCTAAATTTAATTATTATTTTATATTATATTATATATATAAAATTATATATATAAAATAATAATTTTAATTTAAATATATAAATTTTTGTAAATAATATAAATAAATTAAATTTATAATTATAAAAATTATATAAAAATGAGAAATGATGAAAAATATAATTTATTATAAGACAGAAATAAATAAAATAAATAAATTCAATAATAAAATTTAATTAAAATTAAAAAAAAAAATCGAAAAATTTTAAAAAGAAAATGCATATATTTTGTTGTACATGTAACATACACCCTCTAGTTGTAGAAATTTGTACCTATATACTACCTTTCAGATGCAACATTATTAAACCTAATTTTTTTTGTAGCTTATTTCACTTATATTGGAAATTACATTTTAACATTTATATTATATATTTTAGTATTCAGCGCCTCTAGGCGGTAGAAATATGTAATAATGTTATACTGGGGCATCTCGTATTCTACTCTTATAAATAATACCTTCAACGATAGTGTTGTCAAAATTCCTTTTGGTACTAAAATTATTGAGTTTTATTATGGGGGAAAAAATGTTTTTTTGGCAAAATTCGAATACCGCCGCCTATCGGTCGAATTTTGTAAAATTCTATCAATTACATCCTGATTCTCAATAAATAAATCATAAGCTTTTTATATATATATCGTTGGGTCTATCATAAAAACATGTGTGTGTACACTTGCTACTGGACTATGTGAAATGGAAATTTGGTTTTTATTTTGTTTACATGCGATGTGGACAGACAGACAACGATCGACAAAATTGTTAACATATATAACCTTAAAAATGATTAATTTTTATTTTGTAAAAAATATATCTTAAATTTAATCTGGAATTTTTTTTACTATATTCTATGAAAAAACTAGTTATTTTATATAATTACCATAATATAGTTTATAAATTTTATTACAGTCATGGTCAAAGAAATAGATTCACCAAGCAAAGTCATATAAAAATGAAGTTATTTATTTATGATGAAATGAAATATAATTGCAATTCCATAATAAAAAATTATCTCTATTTCTATGATCATGACTGTATATATATATACATTATGTAAATATGTATACTTAAAAAATCAAATAGCGTAATAATTATATTTTATATAATGTAATTTTAAATATTATGATATTATATATATATATATATATATATATATCAAAAAAATTAACAGAAAAAAAAAATAAATTCGAGAAATGTAAATTAATTATTAACTTAAAGGTTATAAAAATTATGTTACAGTAAAAGTTAAAATAAAAATTCAACCCCCTATACTATACAATACTCTCTACTATACTATATATATATTGTACATATATATATATATCAAACTAAGAAGGGTGGAATATTATTATTTTCTCTGGCGACTATAACAAAATTGTCTTTGAATTCAATTGATAAGAGAGAATAATATAATTTAAAATCATTATCAAAATGAAGGGTTTATTATATGTACATATATATGTTTTGGCGAAATCGCCTTTGTCATTAAAAGGATCAAAAAAGTAATATATATATATATATATACTACAAATAAATGCAACATTAAAATATATATATATATATATACAATAATATAAAGGGGTGAATTAGTAATTTATGTCAATTGACATTGTCAAGATTTTTATTATTTTGTTGTACAACAAACAAAAAAAAAATTGGTTGTATTTATTTATATATGATTTTTTTTTTTTTATGATGATGATTATGACAATCGTTGAAATATGAATTTAGTATTATTATTATTTATGTACATAATATATATAAAATTGTGTCATTATATATATATATAGTTTTTTATTGCATCACAAAAGCATTTAAAAAATAACTAATTGAAAATATCGATATCGAAATATCGTATATCGAAAAGTGTCTCTGGGGCAAGTTCAAATTATAAATCATTTTTTGATTATCTCTAAAATATATTTTCTCTAGAATTTAAATTAATATTGTATATATACCCAATTCCATGACTATAGTTTTGAAATTATATATACGATAAATATATACCTATATAGTTTAGTTAGTTTAGTTTTAGGTTGGGGTCGGCAGAGTTCTGCTTCGTCACTGCAGCCGTAGGCTTATTGTAACTACCCTCTACGTTCATTCATTTGACAGACCAGTACTAGCAATGAAGTTGTATAGTCTTGTCAAAGATAGATCCCATGATTCCGATGGGGAGATAGTATAACTGCCGAAATGAATTAGCCTCTTATATACAATAGGGCTTCACATTCACACAGTATATGCTCCGCTGAATATATACCTAATACGGGGATCTCTCTCCATTTATCCATAATAATAATGTTGTCCATCATAACACAATATAGGAAAAAGTATGGAATAATAATACAACTAGAATGATGTATATCAAATATGGAAGATAAATGAATCTATATATGGAGTCAAATACCAATGAAAATTTGACTTGGGGGAAAATTGTAGAAATTATACGAAACTTTATTTTGAAAATGGACAAAGTTTATTATATATATTTTTGAGTTGGGAAAAGGTTTTTTATTTTGGCCACAATAACTTATATATAAATACTATATAGAGAGGTTTGGATTAGATTTAAGTTTGGGTTGGCCAAGATACTATGTGCCTGATGGTCACTACTGTATATAAACTATACCCTCATTTTGATTGCAGATTTGATAGACCATAAGTATTGGCAATGAAGCTGTATACACTCTATGGTGTCAAAAATATCGTCTAAATGTTAAATATAATTTATTTATAATATATATTATTATATATAGAATATAAATATGTTTTAATATCTCAATTATATAAATGAATTTAGTTTTTTTGCTAATTTGTTAGCTGGGTGTCAACAAATTGACTCTAACTTATACGAAATTATAATTTAGTTTTAATAAATATATTTTAATTTAATATTAGTGGACAATTTCCACTACACCAGATGACAATTTTAATATTAGTGGACAATTTCCACTACACAGAGGACAATTTTAAAATTAGTGGACAATTTCCACTACACAGAGGACAATTTCTACTACACAGAGGACAATTTTAATATTAGTGGACAATTTCCACTACACAGAGGACAATAATTTTAATATTAGTGGACAATTTCCACTACACAGAGGACAATTTTAAAATTAGTGGACAATTTCCACTACACAGAGGACAATTTTAAAATTAGTGGACAATTTCCACTACACAGAGGACAAAATTTTATATATGGTTCGGAAATCACATATCGTGTATATATGATAAAATTAAGTAGAGGACCTTGAAATTGAAATTAAAATATTTCGGGGAAATTCTATATGGTGTAGAGGTCTATATAGTCTCACAATCTGGGCTCCTGTTTTATAAACCGAAAATTAGAAGAATAGATTTTTTTGTAAAGATTATTTTTATATAAATTTAATTTTTACTATTTTAAATTTCCTTATATCAATTACAATAATTTTCTGGCTATGGATATATTTATATATATTACATTACAATTTATTATAAACACCCACCCCTTTTAAATATTTTTTATTGCTATTATATATATATATATATATATATATATATATATTGTATATATATATATATATAAAAAAAGAGTTTTGTTCCGTTTCGGTTTATTAAAATCTTATATAAATGATTAACCCCCTTTTTTTTGTATTTTTCCTATACACATATATATATATATTTATGTATTTATGGTTGTTGTACATATTATAAATATTTGTCACAAATAACAACAACAACAACAAATTATTATTAACGAAACAAATTTAAAATAAATAAAGCGCGTGGAAAAAATTACAAGTGTTTCTCTTATTATTATTATTATTTATAAGAGGAGTAAATTATTATTATTTTGTTGTTGAATAACACAAAAATTAACAACTGAAAATTTACACTTGTTTTTTTATTCTTTTCATTCCACCCCTAAACTAAAAAACCCAACCCCACATATAAAATTTACAAAAAACTTTTTAGAGTTTTATATATATAGAAATAATAATTTTGTATGTTTTAAAATTTTTTTTTTTTTTTAAGAAAAGGATATATGACAGGATCATATATATAAAATAATATATAGCACTATTTAAATATTTTTATCATAATAAAAACAATTTCGAACTGATGTGGTGCGGCGAGATATATTTCACAATTTCTGTTACGCATCACATAAATTGTGTATAGTTTTGGTGTTAATACATTGGCGGACACAAAAAACATCACGTGATTCAGCTAAAGCTGCGATCACATGATCGGTCCACTGCAAATGCAGCAAGTGTCCGCCAACGTGTTAATTTATACACATATAGAGAGCAGCCTCTAATAAATTCGATCCAAAAATTTTCGATCAAATATTTCCGATCCTATACGCATAAATTAGGTAATGCAAAATATATTTTCTAAATTCGTTGAATAGTTTTTTTCTTCCCTCGACTGATTTTGTTTTGAATTTGTTGATTGCATAAAAAATTAGATTTATCTCATAGTTTGGAACGCTATTTGACTACACTATATTAAGATTGAGCTTAAGCTGAAATTTTATAGCTATAACATTTTGTATATATATATAGATGCCATTTAAAATGGGGCCCATATACACGATACAACATTATTGATCAACTTTTGGTTGAAGTTGATTCGTTGCGTGAAGTTTAATCGTGTGTTTGTAGGGCGAATTGATTAACCTATTTTTCAAGTTGACCCAAAAATGTTGATAAACATAAAAAATGTTGATCAACATTTTTATGAATTTAAAATTTTACTAAAATTTTAGTAAATTTTTCGATTAAAATAAAAAAATTTTAACAAAAAAAAACGAAAAAAACCAAAAAAAAAAAAAAAACAAAATTAAAAAAAAAACAAACCTGAATACGTGCCTCTGGTAAACCAATTTTTTCAGCTAAACGTTCCCTCGCAAAAACATCTGGATAATGTGTTCGTTCAAATTCTATAAATTTCCAAAAAAAAAATTAAATTAATTAAATTATGAGAGAAAAAAACATAATTAATTAATTATATTTTACCTTTTTCTAAACTATCAATTTGTTCATTTGTAAATGATGTACGATTTCGTTGTAATTTTCTTTTTAATCTAAGACGCATTTGTGAATCCTCATCACCAGATGAATTATGATCAGAGTTACCATCAGATGTACTATCATGTGAATTTGGATGTGATATATCACCAGCAAAAATATCTATGAGCCGGAAAATGGAAACGGGGAAATATATACAAATTAATTTATAGGTCCAAAAAAATTATATACCCAAAAAATTTTTGTCTCTTTAATTTAAAATTATTTAAAATTTTGAAAAACATTATTGAGGAAAACCTTTTAATTAAGGTTAGATTATTTATAAATTTAGGTTAGGTTATTGTTGTGGTGCGGCTGTAGCCTCGCATAGACCACATTAGGTATATATCACTATACTCTGTGAAGGTGTTTACCTACATATATACTTCCCTAGGTAAGGGATAAACGAGGATTTGGACGAGCTGTTTTCGCGCGAAGTACACAAGTTTTGTATGAATGTCACGGGCGCATCTTAAAACTTCTTCTAAGTTATTGTTAAAAAAAAAAAGTTTCTGTCCTAAACAGTGCAATCTTCTTGGGCACACAAAAGATATGCACCAAGGGATTTTCGTTATGTCCTCTCTGGTTCTTTGAAGTTTCTATATATATATATGTACATGTGCTGTCATAGTGATCTCAGTCACATTCTAGCCGCGTGCTTATCGATAAATATCATAGCGAGTCACCGGAAATGTTTCTCATCGAAAATTGGATCTCGGAGCAAAAAAAAAAACAGTTTTTTTTTGGTACTTCTGATTTAGTAAACTATAAATTTTATAATAATAATGAAAATGATAAATAAATAAATTTTCCTCTCGAAAATTTTCGTCCAAACTTTTTCTATTGCATTTTGCATTTATACAAGAGGAAAAATTCTTTAAAATAAAATTCACATTTTATTATTTTCATATTTTTTCATTCAAATTTTCCGCAGCATTAAATTTTTTTAGTTTATTACTTAAAAAAATATTTTGCACAAATTCAATTTTTTAAAAGAAAAATTTAGTGTTATAGTGTTTTTAATTTAATTACGGAAAAAATTATTTGCAATTGCAATTTTGACAAAAAAAAACAAAAAACACTTTTCATTCAAATTTTAACAAAAATGTCTTAATTTACCATATCTGAAAATGGTATAATAGATAAACAACCATAAAAACTCCTTCCCACCCTAAACGAGGCAAAACAATTATATGACGGAAAAGTATATATATTTTAATAATAATATAAAAATATTGTATTTATTATTATTTATATTTAATATAAAAACAGATAAAACTGTCATGACATATCAATATTTGATATTTTCTCTCTAATGACATTTATATATAGTGTATATATATATATATATAAATAAATACTTCAAAAAAAATGAATATAGTAGATATAATTATTTACGGTTTATTTGGAAATATATAAAATAGAATTCTTATTATTATTATATTTAAACTCCTCTCACTGTTCATCCTGACAAGAGTATAATGCATATTATATTATAGTGTTTTCATTTTTTCTTTCGAATATATATATATATATATTTACACTATCACCATGGATAATGATCAGGAATAAAAAAGGATAATGACACCCAAAAAAGAACAATATTTAATATATTAAAATAAAAATAAATGTGCAAACGGAAAATATTACGAATATATATATATATATATATATATATATATAAAAAGGGTGTTTCTATGCCAATTTTTCAGTCTATTCTTATATAGATTATTTTCTTAAAATTATTTATATATATATATATATATATATTTTGATCTTTTACTGTCAAAAAATTCCTTTTATACTTTTTTTGGATATATAAAGTGAGATAAATATATATATATATATTAATTTCATGCATCAATTGTTTAAGTGCATCATTAATTGATATTTGATTTTTATTATATATATATATATATATATATATATATATATATATGAATGGATGGATTGGGAGAGAGGGATCCGAAAAGGAGGGATCCGCGCACTCCAGCCAGCCATACGCCAATTGTACCATCTCTCGAACCTTCATGACCCTAAAGATATGAGAAACGTGTGGTAGGATTAAAGCGGTTGACTGAGCCACCCGCTCTCACGACCAAATTTCAGAATCGACTCCCATACCCTTGACATCTGGTATAGCTCATCCAGGAAAAAGGAGCCGAAGCATTCTAGTGACGGAGATGCATAAGGCTAGGACACTCATATAGTATATAGTTATTGAACATATATACATAACGATGAGTCAGCACTAGAAACATATTTACATATAGAAACAATGTTTAGATGCATTTAGAAATAAATTTATATATAAATGAAATTACATAATTTCTCATTAATTTTCCCCCCATTTTACTCCACATCATATATCGATTTCTTGATAATAATGTGTAGAAGTAAGGAGTAAGGTATACATATAGTCCACAACAACAACCATATACAGATACTCTGTCTATACTCTTAAAAAGGATAACGAAATTAATTTTGTTTTGTAACGAATTCGCAAAAACGAAACGCCAAAACTTTTGTATAACAGAGATGACAAATTAAGTCTTTTTACACATTAAATTTAGTCTCATTTTTTCGCCAAACAAAATAAATATATATATATATAATAATTATATATATATATATATATAGAATTTAATTAAATGATAAAACTAAATAGGAAATTATAATTATAAGAAAAATTTAATTTTTTGGGAAATTATTGCTACCGCAGAGACAAATAATTAAAGTATTATGTAAATATAATTAATTTTATACATATAAATAATAAAATGTATATGTACATAAAATTATAATATTACAAAACAAATATATCCTATAAATATATAAATATTTACAATATCCTTGTCATATATCTCTCAATTTCAATTAAAAAAACATGGGTATTTAATTTGTAAATATGTATATATATATAAGTATATATATATATAATAAATTTTAAAGAAATTAAATACTTAAATTAAATAATACTATATAAATGATTTTATGGGTCCTGTTTGCTTATAATATTTAAAATAATATTAAATATAAAAATTAAAATTAAATTTTGCATATCTTTAGGAGGAAAAGATATTATTATAATATACTATAACTATAATAATAATAATAATAATGAATATAGTAAACAGTGTGTTGCAAAAATGGAATTTTTTTTGTTTTCATAACACGTTAAGCGTTTTGTTGCGTAACTGAATTTGGAATTTTCTGTAACGTTATATGCAAGTAATATCGTTAAAATAACGATAAATATGGCGGCGCGCGTATAGAATTGAAATTTATGTTCATGTTGGTTGGACTCATTCAAAAAATTGGATAATTTTGTGGTTCTTTGGATTGTGGTACGCCGCCGACTCAAAAGGCTTAATTCGTTACGTTTATAGAACGTTAGAATGTCCTTTCTATATGGAAAAAATGATTTTATCAATTAAATTTTTTATCAAATTTATGTGTAAAATATTTTGACGAGTAATGAATTTCAATGATTTTGATGGCCATCAGTGGGACAAACATATATGTACATATATACATATATATATGTTCAAATAGGTGTTGATGCAATAAGCGTGCAATTGCCAATACAGAGTATAAATGATCCTGGAGACCATATTCGAAATTTTAATCATTTTATAAGGATTTCCGGATCTAAACGAAATTGAAAATTACATTAATGTATAATTAAAATTATCGTTTAAATGTTAATTGAATTTTTTTTTAATTTGTATATACTTGAACAGACGAGAGCAGACAGACAGACAGACAGACAGACAGACAGAACAGACACAGATCTGGATATAGAAAAACGCGAATATAATAAAAATTAAAGAAAGATTTTTTCTTATTTTGTTAAAAAAAAAAAAAAAAAAATCCCTAATAAGTTTTTGTTAATCTACACAATTTATTTGTCCACTTGATTAGCCCTTTTCAAAAAAAAAAAAAAATTGGCCCTATTTTTGGTGAATTTGTCAAATTTTATAAATTATATAACATAAAAATTTCACCCTCCTAAAAAATTTTCCAAGTATATATATTTTTTTTTTTAATAAAGTTAAAGGATATTCCTTTATTGCCAAAGTTAAAATGTTTTTATTATTATTATTATATAAATAAATGATGATAACGACAAATAATGATGATGATGATTATTATTATTTTTTTTTTCTGGTACTTAACAATTTTTTTGTTTTGTACAATTATACTAATAAAATGTTCAATATATATTATACAAGTAGTAGATCGTAGATGTAGATAAGGGAAGAGGGTTTGTTTTTAGTTCCCTAAGGGATCTTTAAAATTATGTAATTTTATAAACATTTTAAAATAAATACAAATTAATTATAGAAACATAAGAAATATGGATAAATAACAATGTTGTGAGACAAAATGATATATATTAATTAAATTAAATTAAAGTAAATTTATTTGTGTATATGTATATAGAAATAAATGCGTCAAATGAAGTATATTTATGTATATAGTAAAATTATGAATTTAAGTCCTATTTAAAGGATATTTAATTTATTACTTACAAAAAAATTTTAAATGATGAATTTTGGTCTGTAAACCAATTTAGAAATTATAATAAAATATAAACATTGTATACACAATTTTTCCAGATGGTAAATTAACCCTTTGGCCACACAGTTTATTTGAATTTATTATTTTTTTTTTTTGCATTTATAGCACATTTAATTATTTAGAAACTCATATACGAAAACTATATATTTTCTCGTATTCAAATGCGAAACTTTTTTAGAGAATAAGAGTAATTTGTAAGAGCAGTAGATTTTATGCAAGAATTCATTTATTTCATGAATATGATATTGGGATAACTTTATTTAAATATTGTCTCAGTTTCAATGACGTACCAGAACGTATCATAATCGATTTTGCCCAAAATAAGTATGACGTTCTCATACGCGTCAAATGCGGTCAAAGGGTTAACACATTTTTGTCAAAATTTGAATGAAAAGTGTTTTTTTTTTTTTTTGGTCAAAATTGCAATTGCAAATAATTTTTTCCGCAATTAAATTAAAAACACTATAACACTAAATTTTTCTTTTAAAAAATTGAATTTGTGCAAAATATTTTTTTAAGTAATAAACTAAAAAAATTTAATGCTGCGGAAAATTTGAATGAAAAAATATGAAAATAATAAAATGTGAATTTTATTTTAAAGAATTTTTCCTCTTGTATAAATGCAAAATGCAAAAGAAAAAATTTACACGAAAATTTTCGAGAGGAAAATTCATTTATTTATCATTTTTATTTTTTTATTTTGTATTTTTCTCAGTATTTAATTTTTGTTTACTAAATTTAATTTTTGGCAAAAAAAATGTTTGCAAATTCAATTTTTGGGGAAAAATGACAAAAAAAAAATATTTTTATGAAAAAATCTCTTAAGTATAATTGAAATTTTGAAAAACGCGTTTAAAATATTTGGGAAAACGATTATCGAATTTAATCTTGGAAAATAACGTAAATATTTAGATGAAAATTTTAGTTTTGTATATAAATAAATTGACATTTAACAACAAATTAAAATATACAAAATTTAAATTACAAATATTTAAATTCATTTTGTTAATAATTTAATTTTGTTAATAATTTTTTTTTTACCATTTTCAAATTAAATTCGTCATTTTTCGAAATATTTTAATCAATTTTCCAAAAAAAAAAAAATAATTTGATGGATTTTAAATTGAAAAATTCAATTAGTAACTAAATTTAATCTAACTCTAATTAGTATATATACAATATATATATATAGCAAAAAAAAAAAAAAACTAACCTCTTTTTTGTAAATCATCACGTGTTATTTGACCAGTTAAATTACTAACAGATGGTGGTGTTGGTTGTAATGTTAAATGGGCTGGTGTTGCACCACCTGGATACCAAGCCCAACCACCAGATTGACCATTAAACATACGTAATTTATCATATACAGATTCATTTTGTTGTTGTGCTTGTTGTTCTTTTTGTGATGCTAAATTACGTAAGACCCGATTTATTGATGATACCTATAAAAAAAAAATATATATATATATATAAATTAATTATATATCTATACATAAATAACATAAATAATAAATAATATAAGAAATAATTTGTATTATATAATATTTAAAAAAAAAAAAAAAAAAACATATATAAAAAATACTAAACCCTTAAATATTTTAACCCCTAAAGTTTTTTTTTAACAAAAAAAAAAAAATTTCATTTTTCTTTCTTTCAAATATTTATACACAAAAATTTACCACCATTCTTTTATATTTTTTTAGTTATATATAAAGATTTGTATACCAAATACACGAGTACATTATATACCAAACCACAAAAATGCGTTTTACAAAAAAAAAATTTTATCTGCCATATTTAATATATGTACATATATACAAATTTATCTGCCATTACATAAAATATATGAAAAATTTACTTATCCGTCGGTGAAAATGGGATGTGTTTGAATTCTCGTAAGTAGTAAAATTTACTATTTTAAAAATTAAACGTTTCACACACGAGATTTCACATACGCGAGGTTTCACATCACGTACATCATATCTTCACCGAGACGTTATATATTATTTATGGGTTGAGAAATAAAAACGTTTTGGGAAAAATAACAAAAACTCATAACATCAACACTGATCTCACTTTCATCTCTCCGTCAAAGAGAAAAATGAGATTCGGGAATCGTCGTAACTCTAATTTCCCTCATAACACCAACACTGGTCATCTGAACTATAAAAAAAAAACAATCTCAGCAAAATTTTGACACAGCCAGGTCCCATAGTCACCCACATATATACAGAACATGCAATGATAAGGGTAGAGACAGTGTACCGCACTATACGACGCATATTCTTTGTGAATGTTATGGACTATCTACATAACACCTAATAGTGGCAATGCTCTAAGGTCACTTATACCATTCGGATATTATATCCATCATAGACCACTTAGAAAAAATATATATCAGTTTGAGATCTAAGAACATAGAGGGCACCATACTTTTGGCCACAATATGGTATCTGATGGGGGGGGGGGGGGGGGGATCAGTTGCGCCCAATCCTTTATATTTGTTTCTATAATTCTAAATTTAAATTTAAATTTTCAATCCTAATGGTAAATCGCGTATACACACACACTAAAAACTCTCTAACTATATAAACCAAAAATATATCAAACTTTAAGATTACATTATTATTTATGTTACATTTATGTTGTAAAATGAATAATTTAAAATTGTTTATTTATTTATTAAATGGTTTAAATTATCGATTAACCAATGTCCCATCATTAAATTACATAAATTAAATATATTTAAATTAATTTTGCTATTTAAAAGATTAATAATGTAATTCCTTTTTACAAAAATATATATATATATATTTACCAGATGGTGTTAACCATAGGAAAACTTAACCAAATAATTTATATAGCCTATATATACATAATATGATTATATATATAAAATTTACAATTACATTTTGTGATGAAAGAGAAGTTATGTTAAAACATATAAAAATTGTACATTAAATATACAATATTATTTTTATTATATGCGTAACATAATATTATGCAATATTTAAAACATGTTTTTTTTTTTTTTTTTAATCCGATTTATATATATGTAATTTAAAAGCTCAAAGTTGCAAAATTTTACAAGCACCACTGCTCTACACACAACACAAATTAAAATATATAAAAGCATTTACATATAGAGAAAATTTAAAATAAAAATATTTTTTGGATGAAAAAATGCGGCGCCGCGCGCGGTCAATTAGAAAAATAGAAAATTAAATTTTATACAACAAAATAAAAAAAAAATTCAATTACCATTTAGAGAAAATTCTTAATTTTCTTCTACATACATATATATGAAAAATTTTCTCAAGGATATAATTTTTCAATTAAAATGAAATTTATATTTGGACACGGGGTTCGGGTCTATAAAATACCCGCGTTTAATGACGAGACGAATAATTAATATATACTTTTTAGTCCAAGTCCAAATCCGAAAATTTAACAAAGTTTTCTATATGAGTTAAATTTTGAGTACAGGCGTCCCTCATATAAAACGGTTAATTCGTTCTGTGCTATATCGAAACCGTGTTGTACGAAACCGTGTAATATCAAAACCGTGTTATAATAATAGCAAAATTTTGTACCGTGTAATATCAAAACCGTTTTCTCTAAGTACCGTGTTATACGAGGGACGCCTGTATATGGTGTTATGCCACTTATAAAAAAGAGTTATACACTATGAAATTGATGATATGATGTTAATGATTGTACTATATATTGCAAAAATATGTCCTTCTTTTATGTGTGTGTTGTGTTGTGTGGTGCCTCTATCAGAGATCACTTTATTGTTAATAATACTATAGAAATTTGATTCTTATGACTTGCACAGACCATACTTTCCATTAATCACCGGCGCACAATTTAATGTTTCAAACGAAAAAAATTGATTGAATATTTACGAAGAAAAAGGATTAAATATAATTTTTTTTTGAAAGACTAATTTATAATCCTGAAAATGCGATATATATATATATATATATATATAAGTATGTATATATATATTTAATATAATAAATCCCAGGAAAAAATATATATAATTCTTTTAATTTTAAATTATATAAATAAATAAAATATATCGTCGTGTTATTTACATATATATATATATATATATATATTTTTTCGTTAGAAATAAATTGGATTAATTAACTTTAATAGTATAGGAAAAAAAAAAGGAAAATTTTCAAGGATTTTGTTACACAATCCAAAAACGGAGGCAAAAAAATATACAAAAAAATATTAAACCCACAAAATAAATAAAAGAATAATATAAAAATTGTATATAAATATTAAGTAGAGAGAGAGAGATGAGATTTTATATATATATAACATTAAACAACATATGCCTTATTTTCATCAACGTCATCATCATTCAATTGAAAAATTTTTTTATATATATATATATATATATATATATATATATATATATATTTGTATAATTGTATATATAATAATGGTGCAGGATGATAATAATCAAGGATATTATATTGTATTGTATATATATATATATATATATTAAAGTTAAAATTAGTTTAGTTCTTGAAAATTGTACAAAGTAATTTTTGCTGCTGCTGCTTTTGTTATTTTTGCTAAATATTTTAGTTTATCATAATTTTTTATATATATATATATATATACATATATATGTAATGTACATAATTGCATTTGAAATTTATATAATATAACTCAAATTCAATTTATTTATTTACTTTATTATATTATTATTTATTTCCATTCACCCTAATTTTGTGTATATATATAATATTTTTTTTATATATATTATTTGGTATATTATATATATATATATATATATATATACATATAATTGAATAGGAACAATATTGTGTAAAAAAAAAAGAAGAAGACTATAAGTATGTACTCTTATATATATATATATATATATATATATTGTATATAAATTATATAATTTATCTAATAAGCTTAAATTCAAAATGATATTTTTCTTCAATAAATTTTTAATTACATATATAAATAATTAAATAAATGTTATTTATCCTTTTTTATCCTTTCAATCATTTTATCCTTTAAAATATAATTTTTATTAGTTAATTAATTAGTTAACCGCATCCAGTGTTGCACAAAATTGAAATATATTTTTTCATATATAACGTTAAACTTTTCGTTTTTTTACAAACTGCGAATTGGAATTTTCTGTAACGTTTATATGCGAGTAATATCGTTAAAATAACGATAAAAAAAAAATATTAACCCTTTTGAGTCCGGTACACAATTGCGTATATCACTTTGTATATGGCACGCGTAAAATTGGAAATTTATGTTCATGTTGGTTGGACTCATTCAAAGAATTGGGTAATTTTGTGGTTCTTTGGATTGTGGTACGCCGCCGACTCAAAAGGCTTAATTCGTTACGTTTATAGAACGTTAGAATGTCCTTTCTATACAGAAAAAATGATTTTATCAATTAAATTTTTTATCAAATTTATGTGTAAAATATTTTGACGAGTAATGAATTTCAATGATTTTGATGGCCATCAGTGGGACAAACATATATGTACATATATACATATATATATGTTCAAATAGGTGTTGATGCAATAAGCGTGCAATTACCAATACAGAGTATATAAAAGATGGAGACCGTATTCGAAATTTTAATCATTTTATAAGGATTTTCGGATCTAAACGAAAAAAAAAAACAGCAAAACTATTTAGCCCAGCAATTTCATTTTTTCGCTTTATATGAAACCGGAATTGGAGAAATTTATATAAACATGTTTCGTAACACACTATATACCTACACCATATATATTTTTCAAAATTCACTTAAGTTATTTCGTTACATTTAGCGATGTAACGTTTTGTAACACTAATAGTTAGCTTAAGGTATATATAAAACTTTACGCTTTCTCACAGTTGTGTGCCTTTGAAAGTTGTGAACTTGTTGTCTATTTTAGACTCAAAGCCATATATATACTAAACCACAATCCATTTTTCAGTTCCATCTTGAAAGTACAATGTAATTGATGCGTGTTAAAAATTCTATATGACAGTTTAGTGTCAAATTAAATATTACGATTGATATGTAGTAGAGTACGATTGATTGTCGTGTTACGCGTGTAAAAAAATTGAAATATTTATATAATAAATTTCATCACAAATTAACCGTAAAATTATAATTAATTCATTTAAATTTCGCGTATATGCGTAAATTTTTTCCTATATAAATTCATTAATTATGAAAATTAATCAAAGTTTTATAAAAAATTATATATATAGAAAAATGTTTAGAGCCTGAAACTATAATATTACCGTCGCGGCTCGCTTACATTTTATTCAAATAAATATACATTATATCCTGTTTTTTTTTAAATGTCCTTACAAATTTTTTTGTAACATTTCTTTTCCAAATTTTCTTTTACTACTAAAAAAACTAAATTTAATTATTGTTAAAAAAATATTATTTATTTATAAATTAATGTAAAAATTAATGTTTTCTCTCAATAAATAAACCGCCTACCGAATAATATATGTACTACAAACGCCTATTATATTTAAAATTTAAAAGGATTTTGGTTTTTGTATTGTATATATATAATTAAATATATTAAATCCTTTTTTATGTTTTATCATAAAATTTTCCTTTTTTTTTTGTATATAATGTTAAATAATTTAATTTACATATGTTATGTGCTTACACACATATAAATAATATTTGATGTATAAAAAAAGGCGGAATATGGTTTTGTAAAATTAATTAAATTAAATTAAATTTTCTCAAAAAAAAAAAAAAAGGATATATAAAAAATATATTAAAGAAAAAAAATTATATACAAACAAAAATTTACTTTAATCCCTTTTTGTTTTTTTGTTTTGTTTTCTAATAAATTATACCAAAAATTGGACAAAGTTTTTTATATACAAATTTTGAGCTGGAAAAAGGTTTTTGTATTTTCGCCGCCCGGAAATATGCCTAAAATATAAATTTAACCTTTTGCATTCCGAACAAAAATTCATAAGCCTATAGTATGTCGCCGTAGCGACGCCAAAGGAGGTGCAAAAAGGTTTAAATGCTCATTTGAAATTTGTATATCTTTTGGGGGGCGGGGGGTGGTGTTGAGCTGTTTTGGGTTAAGAAAAATGCTCATTTGGATATTTTTTTTGTCTTCTTTTGAATTTTGTTGTATAATTTATATTTTATTTATAGCATTTCCCAGCTCAAAATATAGAAACTTTATCCAATTTCCAAATAAACTTTGTTTCCAGAATTTCCAGAATAAACCAAATTTAAAATTATACTAATATAGAAATTAAATGCGGTTTATTTTGAAATATGGACCAAAGTTTATTTTGAAATATGGAAAACGGTTTATTTAGTCCCGCGGAAATGCTAAAATATATATAAAAAAAATAAGTAAAAAATGTATTACAAAAAACAAAAAAGGACAAAATTTAAATGCAATTTCTTTATAAAACAAACACAAACACAACACAACAAAATTAGTTTTTTTTGTAATATTGAGTAATAAAAAATATATATATATATATATTCACATATAAAATCTTAATGTATTTGTGTATGTGTTTACAATATTTTATTGTATATATATATATATATATATATGTATATAGTAAATATGTTAATATATGCGTGGTAAATGTCATTGGTTTATTGTATTTAGCCAATCAACTGTAAGGAAAACCAGAAAAAAGTAAAATGCGATATACAAAAAAAACAGGAAAAGGAAAAAGGAAAAAGTTTAGTCAGAGGGTTGATTATTATTATTATTATTATTATAATTGTTATAAATGTGCTTTAAAATAAATACGATAGAACTTTTTTTTTTGTGGTTAAATCCCCCCCCCCCCCCTTCCCATATTCAAATTCGTCCATTTTTTTTTTTTTAAATTCATTTCAAATTCATCCTTTTTATTGGAATGATAATTATTATTATATAAAATTTTCGGGTCAAATTATTATTATAGGCTTTTTACACGTTAGTGTATATGTATAGTCCTTTAAAAAAAAATCAAATTAGTCCTTTTTTAACATTTTCAATTATATATATATATAGAAAAGTTTATAGTTAGAAATTTAATTTTTGGCAAAAAAAAATGTTTGCAAATTCAATTTTTGGGGAAAAATGACAAAAAAAAAAAAAAAAATATTTTTATGAAAAAATCTCTCAAGTATAATTGAAATTTTGAAAAACGCGTTTAAAATATTTGGGAAAACGATTATCGAATTTAATCTTGGAAAATAACGTAAATATTTAGATGAAAATTTTAGTTTTGTATATAAATAAATTGACATTTAACAACAAATAAAATTACAAATATTTAAATTCATTTTGTTAATAATTTAATTTTGTTAATAATTTTTTTTTTTACCATTTTCAAATTAAATTAGTCATTTTTCGAAATATTTTAATCAATTTTCCAAAAAAAAAAAAACATAATTTGATGGATTTTAAATTGAAAAATTCAATTATAATTCAATTAGTAACTAAAAATTTAATCAGACTCTAAAATGTCTCTAATTTAATCTGGGAAAATTGTGGTGCAGTGCATTTTCGCCCGAGGAATTTTCTCCCGAATCGTTAATTTGTATCTAGGTTCGATTCCAGTATGATCGAATCCCGGTATTGACAGTCCGATTCGGGCGAAAATTCCTCGGTCGAAAATGCACTGCACCGAAAATTGTATATACAATTAAATAAATAAATCTTTTTACATTTCAAAATAGTCTTTTTATATATTTTTTATAGCCATATATTAAAAGGATTAATTAAAAAAAAAAATAATTGACTATATAAATATTTACGTCATCTAATTCCAATTTGACCTAGAAAATTGGTTATATAAAGTTTCAATAAATTTCAATTAATTTTTTTTTTTTAAATAATATATGTATACTTAAAAAGGAAATTATAAATATATCCTTTTTTTTTTTTTTTGTATATTCTTCCTTTAAAATAAAATTAACAAAAAAAAAAAAAAAAAAAAATCCTTAAAATATCAACTAAAAAATATTAAAAAGAAAATTTAATATTATAAATAAGAGTAATATCCACTTCAAAAGAAAACAAGGACGAATTAACAACAACAAAAAAAAAAGGAACAAAAAAAAAAATTTTTTTTTTTTTTTTTTTTTAAATCTACTAAAAATCCTGAAAAATTTTTAAGGACTTGAAAATAAGATCATCACAAGGATACCTCTTCAAAAAATTTAAAAAAAAAAAAAAAAAACAAATTTTAAAAATTTATCCTTTTGTTTCTCTTATCATCTTCTTCTTTTTCGGTAGATTTAATTTTTTTTTTTTTTTTTTGTATTTTCCTTTTTAAAAAAAAAAAAAAAAATTGAAAAAAAAAAAAAAAAAACATCTGCATATTTTTTTTTTTTGTATAAGGATCATAGAAATTTTTTTTTTTTAAGGATTAAAATAATTCTATAATTATTATTTCTTACTCTCTCTCTCTCTCTCTCTCTGTGTGTCTGTCTGTCTATTAAAATTAGTTATTTAGGTAGAAAAAGGAATATCCTTAAATATATATAACAACAAATACATTTTTTTGGAAAATCCTTTAATAAAAAATTTGTTTATATAATGCGATCTCGGTTTTGGTTTTTTTCTCGTTATTATGAAAATATAGTAAACTAGATAAGCGCCTCTACTTAGAGAATAAACTAACTCTTCGATATTATCAACAAAGATAACTACTACTACTACTACTACTACTACTATAACAGAACAAACAAATGAAAAAAAATGTATATCCTTAATTTAAAAAAAAAAAAAAAATTTTTCAATAGAATTTATTGTAATTGATATTTTGTTGTTATTTTGTTGTTGTTTAATGTACGCGCACAATATAAATATTTGTTACAAATTTTTTGCGGTTCACAACAATGTCAATTAAGTATTACAACAACAATAACAAAAAGGATATTCATATATAAGAAATTAACCGCCACTGGGAGAGATTATTTATTGTTATATTATATATAGAAGTTTTATATATAGGTTAAGGTTTTTTAGGTTTTTAGGAGTGTTGTGGCTTTGGCAGCCCCGGCATTATATAGAGATTAATTTTGGTCCTCCCTTTAATCCATATACTTAATATATATATATATAGAAAATCTTGGAGGAGTTGTGTTTTAATGGATTTTAAAATATAGAAAATTTATATAATTTTTCATTCAAATCAAAGGATATTATTGTTGTTTGTATATATAATGTTCCGTGGAATTTTGAAAAATTCTATATACACCGTTTTGCATTTTGGTCCCATCAGTTTCCTGGATTTTTAATTGCGCGTGATTTTTTAGCTACATAAGAGAGTATTTGTGAAAATTCCGCGGCGGATTATGGAGATCGCGTTAAAATTTAGTTTAAGAAAAAGAGCAGCGTGAAAATTCCGCGGCGGATTATGGAGATCGCGTTAAAATTTAGTTTAAGCAAAAGAGCAGCGTGAAAATTCCGCTTTGGGTTATAGAGTTCGCGTTAAAATTTAGTTTAAGCAAAAGAGCAGCGTGAAAATTCCGCGGCGGATTATGGAGATCGTGTTAAAATTTAGTTTAAGCAAAAGAGCAGCGTGAAAATTCCGCGGCGGATTATGGAGATCGCGTTAAAATTTAGTTTAAGCAAAAGAGCAGCGTGAAAATTCCGCGGCGGATTATGGAGTTCGCGTTAAAATTTAGTTTAAGCAAAAGAGCAGCGTGAAAATTCCGCGGCGGATTATGGAGATCGTGTTAAAATTTAGTTTAAGCAAAAGAGCAGCGTGAAAATTCCGCGGCGGATTATGGAGATCGTGTTAAAATTTAGTTTAAGCAAAAGAGCAGCGTGAAAATTCCGCGGCGGATTATGGAGATCGCGTTAAAATTTAGTTTAAGCAAAAGAGCAGCGTGAAAATTCCGCGGCGGATTATGGAGTTCGCGTTAAAATTTAGTTTAAGCAAAAGAGCAGCGTGAAAATTCCGCGGCGGATTATGGAGATCGCGTTAAAATTTAGTTTAAGCAAAAGAGCAGCGTGAAAATTCCGCGGCGGATTATGGAGATCGCGTTAAAATTTAGTTTAAGCAAAAGAGCAGCGTGAAAATTCCGCGGCGGATTATGGAGATCGCGTTAACATTTAGTTTACTCAAGAGCTGCGTGAAAATTCCACTGTGGGTTTACGCAAGACCAATGTACTAGGCTTTATAACGAAAAATTGATTTCATTTTAAATCAATTATATATTTTTAAACGGTTATTTTTCAAGTATTTCATCATTAAATATTTATATAGAGTTCATTTATGGTCCATTACACCCCCCAAATTTACTATTAATAATATATATATTTTAAATTTAATATTTCTTTTTAAGCATTTCAAGTTCCAAAATTAAATAAATTATTATAAAATTTAAAATTACTTTACTTAAAAAAAGAAACATTTAATAAAAACTATGTACTTACACTTGGTATATTATCACTATTGCATACCGCTTCCGATAATAATCTATCACGTATTTCCCATGCAAATATACTTGGACATTCACGTTTATAATCAGCAATTTTTTGTACAACTGGTGTTGTTGCAACCCGTGGCTTTGAACCACCAATTGCTCTTGGTTTTATTGAACCAGTTTCATAATATCTAAATAAATAAAATTTTTGCGATAAAATAAATAAATAAAAAAATAAAATAAATTCATTAATAATTTTTATAAAAAAAATTTAAATTTTATATAAATTTTAATTTACCTTCCTAAAATTTTACTAACACATCCATTTGATACTTGTAATATTCTTGATATATCACATGGTCTAGCACCAGAATGTGCTAATTCAACAATTTTTTGTCGTGTTGAATCTGGTAATGGTCTACCATTAACATATACACCACCTAATTGATTTATACCACTATGACCAGCTGTTGAGCAACCAAATAATGCACTTTGACCAACTGATCCATGACCATGCATTATATGCTCTGTTGTTAACATCATTTTTTATATATATATTATATATATATAAATTATATGATGATGATTGATAATATAATGATAATTTGTTGTGTATGTGTGTGTGTGTGTCCGCAAGGATTGATAAAAAAAAAAAAAGAACAAAATTAGAAATTTTATATTGTAAATTTTTTTTTTTTTTTTTTGTAAAATTATTTTCACTTTAATTTTTTAAAATTTATTCACACACACAATCCATATAACAAAAAAATTATATATATATAATTTTTTATTAATTATAATTAATTTTTTTTTTCAAGGATTAAAATAAAAATAACGGTTTTTACACATATATAACCATTTATACATAACACACACAAAATTTAAATTTATTAAATTTTAATTATTATCCATATATATATACATATATATATTTATATTGCAAGGACGAAATTTTATATATTAATTAAAAAAAAAATTTCCCAAACACAAAATCCTCCACACCACCCCCCGGACACCATTTGCAAAAAAAATTTTTCGATAATATATTCAACTAGCACCCAAGAATAATGTGCCACCCCCCATCAGAACACCCACGCGTTTATCAACACAACAACAACAACAACAACAGCATCAAAAAAATATATTTTTTATCAATTCCGGTTTTTCATTTATTGCCGGTTTCCCGGTTTACACAAAATGATATTTTCAAAAAAAAAAAAAATTTAATTAACGAACGAAGAAAAGGTAAAACAGTAAAAAACCGGAAAATTTATGGAAAAGGAAAATTATTGTAAAAAAAAAAAATGAAAAAAAAAAATGGAAAGCAACAACAGAAAAAATGATTTTTTTTTTGTTTTTTTTTCGGTTTTAGTTTTAATGTTTATGCTCTGATGCGACGATGCGTATTAAAATTTTATATTTGGTTTTTTTTTTTTTGCTTTTTTTTTGTATATCATTTAAAAAACATAAATTTATATATATGTAAAATACACATACACACATATACATATACAAATATAAAATATTTTGTGATTTTTTTCTGGATATATGAAAATGTGTTAGTATATAATATTTATTTTTGTTGCTGTTGCTGTTATTATTATTATATTATAATTATTTTATGGTTTTCTTTTATTCTATATAGAATTTTGTGGTTATTTGTATACATATATATATATCTATATATGTATATGAATGTATGTATATATATATCTCCTATATAGTATTTATCCTGCAACACGAAAAAATCAACCAACCATATTACGCATTATATATATTTTTTTTATAACAATTTTTACGGTCTAACCCCCTGGTGTTTTGTGTATGATATAATATATATATATATATATATATATACAAACCATCATATATATTGTATACGTATACATCTACACGCATAATCTAAAATGTATATATATATATATATATATATATATATATATATTATAGAGACAGAGATAAAATTTATATGGATGCTCGCGCCCTAAATTTTATACTAATATACATAACTGATATATATATATATATATATATATAAATACAATTTCCATTTTCGAAGTATTTTTGAAATATAGAAAATATAGAAAAGAAATTAAAAAGAAAAAAATGACGCGAAATACCATCATATAAATAATATTATGAAAATATATACATAATGTTATACAATATGGAGGAAAATTGCATCTTAATTATATTATTATGTACAAATCAATTTTATCACGATTCTGATTTTTCAAGCTTCTACTTATATCATGATATATATTATTGACGATACATATATATGCGTGTATATAAACTAAATAGTATATACGAAAACTAAAAACTCCTTACATCCTTGGGAAGGGTGTTTATAGAGAGTATTAATTTCAGGACTTTTATAGTATCCAAAAAATAGAAAGAAACAAAAAATTATTGTCAAAATGATTGTGCAAAAAAAAAAAAAAAAAAATGCTGCTGCTTTTAAAAATAATAAAAATGGATCTAACGCGCCCCCAAAATGAACTTAACGCGCCCCGCAAAATAAAAATGAACTAACGCGTCGAAACAAATTTTTATATGGAACTAAAGGATCAAAAATTTAGAAATGAACAATTTGCCCAAAAAAAAAAAAACAAAATGAAACTAAGGCTTCAAAATTTTGGGTCTTAGTTCATATATGACCAAATATAAGACCAAATTAGTTAACTTTTGTTTAAGGCGCGTTTATAGTTAGTTCCAATTTGGACGGGGTTTTTTAGTTCATTTTCATTTTCATTTAATTTTTTTTAGTAGTTAGTTTAAATTTCCAATTTTCTTTTAAAAAGAGATGCCACCAGAAGCCCGATAAATAGGCCCTAATACAATATCTTTAACCTTTAACTATGGATGTGATAAATTTCATAACTTAAACAGGCACCGTTTTGGGTAAATTTTACATCATTTTTTTTTTTAAATATATTTTATATTTAAATATTTTTGTTTTGGTTTTAAATATTAGTTTAAAATATCAAAAATATAATTAAAACTAATTAAAATATTATCAATCGGTGTAAAATTTACTACCACGTCCATAGTTAAAGGTTAAAATCTTTTCCCCCTCCCCCCATAAATTATAATATTATTCTAAAGCTTGGGCTACAATGTGCCGATCAGTTCGGTACCGATCAGTTCAGTTCCTTTCCGAATTGAGTCGTTAAGTGGGCTGGCTACATAGCTTCCGACACCAACCGATTAAATTTGTCAGTTTGAAGTTTTGTAGTGTCAAAAAACTAAAAAAAAAATTGATGACGTTTTGTGTCGAAAAAAAAAATTATTTTTATAAAAATGGATAATTTAATGTTTGTTAAATAAATTCAGGATATAATTTAATATCCTCAATAAACTTTTCTTCATCCATCATTATTGAAAATATTGGCGGCGATTAATCTAACTTAAATTGTATTGACTGACATATAATTTCTCATGAAGTTAGCTTCAGAGTAGGTTCCGTGAAAGTTCAATAGTTCCGAACTCTTTCCATTCGTTCTGTTCCGAATCGATCAGTTCCAACCTATTGTGTTCCAGCCAATCGATTTTCCATACAAAATATATGAAGACATCAAATTTGGAAATTACTGAACTGATCGGTACCGAACTCATCGGCACATTGTAGCCCAAGCTTAATGGTACTTTTAATACCAGTAGTGGAGTGGAATCACATAAAGTGGATTTGGTGACTATCAAACTTAATATTGCTAAGAAATTTCTATATGCAAAAATTGTATAAGGATATGTGATATAGTTGATACAGTCACAAATTACTTTATGTGATTCCTCCACTACAGTTTCTTAGAACTGATGACAGTGTTGTCGTCAACAAAATTGACTTCAAATAAAAAATATTATTTTTATTCTTATAAATTTTTAAGATATTCGCCAAGTTCAAGTAAAGGTAAAAAAATTGTCTTGTAAAGGACACGAAAGCCATCATTTTTTTTATATATATATATATAAAGTATATATAAATTTGTATATAGATTCTATTGAAATGCTTCCCTTGGGCAAATCTCCCCATAGAGTAAAGTATTAAGAAACTTTTTAAGAAATTTATTGTTCAAAGAAATTTTTATATAACCCCACATCGCATTACATACATATATATGTATAGATATTTTTGCCAGTATTTTGCAAAATTTCAGCTTTACCATTTTTTTTATTATTTATACAATGTTATCTCTTCTATAGGATTGTTTTGTTGGTTGGTTGTTAAAAATCTTTTGAAAGAATTCGTTTTTTTTTTATTTTTATATACGTTTTTCATGTCTCCGAAAATAATATAATAGACCCTCACACCCTTCCCATAAGGATTTACTATCTATCTAATATAATATTATATATATATATATATATATATACATTTTATTTATTATATATATATATATATAGAAAAGTTTATGGATTTATATATACTTAGTATATATATATATATATATATATATATATATATATATATATATATATATATATTTGGAATTACAAAATACCTTTATTCATTTGATATGCGGTTACCCTCTAAGATATACAAAAATTTCATCAGGTCGTTATATATATATACAGTATATAATATATAGATAAATTATAAGATAGAATTATATGCTACAATATTGTTATTATTATTATTATTATTATTTAAAGAACATTTTTTGGGTTTACTTTATTTGTTATAATTTGGACCAAAGATGATCTCTAATATACTTTTTTAAAAAAAATATAAGGATTATATATATTATGTAAGCTACAAATATGGTTTTCATTGGATAAATATACAATGTTGTCGTTTATACGAGTGGTTTTCCGCACTAACCTACTCTGCGGCTCAGTGGCGGCTCAGACGGTATATGGATATTGTGGAATAGGACCAATAAATTTTTTGAGCAGCAGCTGGTTCAGAAAGGTATGGTTGTCTATATATATCATGGCTACTAACGCTTGATGGAGTTATCCATATAAGTGGAGTTAAGTGGAGTTAGCTTGGAGTTAGCTTATAGTTTGTATAGAAATTTTGGGAAATCATTTTATATCGAACATAAATTTCGGATAATATATATATATGTATGTTATATAGAGATAATCCTGAACCAAATTTTTATATGTATATATATTTCCAGAGAAAAGAATAAAATTTTTCTATCAAAATATAAATTGCTAAATTATCTAAATTTAAATTATGTGTAAAATATAACTTTAAAAAATTATTAAGTTTCCTATATGGGTCCTATATATATTGCACCAAACCATATATGTATATACTTATCCAGTTTATCCCACTTATCAAACTAATCAAAAATATATAAAGTATATACTGGATAAGTGCGTTTGCATATAATATGGAAATTAAATTTAATGCCGCACTTATCAATTATCAAAATATATACGTACGTAAATTTACTATAATATTTGGGCAAATTTAAAGATAATTTGAAATTGGTTTAAATATATTCTTATTAGAATTTAAATTCCCCATCGGGGCATAGACATTTAGGCCGTGTGACTTTTGGCCGCGTAGAATAGAATGAAGGCGGTCTAAAGTCATTTTCTAAAAATGACTTTAGGTCGCACGGTCTAAAGTCAGTTTTTATCGCGGTCTAAAGTCACGCGGCCTAAATTCAGGGAGCCTGGAGAAAGTTGGGAGAAAGTTGACTTTTTGAGCCAAAAAAAACAAAAAAAACAAGGTTAACCCCATGATTTTTTTTTTTCAAAAATTTGAATATTTTTAAAAATTCTCCGATTTTGGTGAATTTTCGTGTCTATCGACGGAGAATTTTATTTAATATATAACAAAATTTGTACAAACCAGAATTCAAAAAATCTTTTAATTTGCCCAAAAAAAACATGAAAAAAAAAGTCTACAAAGAGGGGCTACTACTACCTTCTGAGTGTGCACCAAATATACTCAAATTTTTAAGATAAGAATAAAAAAATCTGATATCAGATTCTGAAAATAGCGAGATTTCAATCTTTAATTTGCGTATAGAACATATAAATATCGGAGTAAGATTTCTATATTTTTGAGCAACATTACAAAAAAAAAAAGAGTCCTTTAAAATTTAATTTTCGTAAAATTAATAATTTAATATGAAAATGATATTATATATATATATATATATATATAAAATATTTTCTATAATCTAAAATAAACTGAACAAAAAAAAAATAAGATTTTAAAAGATTAATATATATTGTGTAGATATATATATATATATAAAATTGTAATAGATATGAGATATTTTAGATTTCAAAAAAAAATAAACCGACAACCAAAAAAATTTATATATATATATATATAGTATAAGTATATCTTTACGTTTCACTCTAAGATTACTTAGAGATTCTTCATTAAATCCCTTTACAATAAAATATATATATATATAAAGCCCGAAAAGATACTTTTTATTTATCTATATAAATATATATATACAACTATATATAAAATATATTTAGAGATATTATTATTATTATAGATTCACTTTGCGGTGTGCATTATCCTCTTTGTTGTTGTTGTTGTTTCTTCTCCTTTTTCTTTATTTTAAAGAAATGTTTTTTACTTTGCGGTATATAAATAATAATATTAATACCCAGATTTGTATATATATCTATATAATATTTTTAAGAAAATATATATATAAATATATATATATATATAGATATCTAAAAAATCATAACACAGAAAAATTTGAAAGAAAAAGAATTAAATTTAAACTATTATTATTATATATCCTTTATATACTATATTTATGATATAATTCAAGGATACTACATTGTACATATATATATATATCCTTTTTTGTTCAGCAATTAAAAAACAAAAAAAAATAAATTTTTTGTTGTTAGTTTTTAGATTAAGGATTTATATTCTATATATGTATATATCTATAGTAAAGATAAGAAAAAAAAAGGATATAAATATGTAAAAAAGCTATATATATAATCCATTCTCTAAATTATTTCATGATTCTCTAATATTTATATACTATCAAATTGTATTTTTTTATTTTTTTTACTTTTCACTTAAAATGTCAACTAAAATAATAATTGTAATTTAATTAATTTAAAAAGGATCTTTTATGATGGCCATAGGTATGAATAGATGAATTATATATATATATATATATATATATATATATATATATATATATATATATACTTATGTACATTTAATATTTCATTAAATAACAGTCAATGAAATTTTTTTTAGCTAATATTATTTTTATGGACCCAGAAAGGATATTTAAAAATTGTATTACACAGTATAAATATCAACATAAAAATTTCATATATAGTTTAAATAGTTTATCGTGCGATAAAATATTAAAATTTTTGTAGTATAAAAATATAATTTTTCGTGCGATAAAATATTCATTTTTTGTGCGATAAAATATTAAAATTTGTGTAGTATAAAAATATAATTTTTGTGCGATAAAATATTCATTTTTTGTGCGATAAAATATTAAAATTTGTATGCGATAAAATATTAAAATTTGTGTAGTATAAAAATATAATTTTTGTGCGATTAAATATTCATTTTTTATGCGATAAAATATTAAAAAAATTTTGTGCGCTAAAATAATAAAAAAATTTTGTGCGATTTTATTCAATTTTTCGTGCGATAAAATATTTTTTACTATATTAATTTTTGTGCAGATCCCGACAGGAAAAAATTATATATAACATTTTAAAATGAACAATATATAAATAAAAGGATTACAAAAAAAAAAAATTAAATACATACTATAATTTTGCTTACATCAATATCAAAAATCTCATTATAATAATATTAATATATATATACTATATTTATTTTCTTTATTATGAAATAATTAAAGACATAAAAGGATAATTTAAGAAATTTGTAGGACAATTTCATCAAATAACTCTCCCCTCTATATATATATATATAATATACCAATAAAATTTAAATGCCTATATTAAATACATGTATATATATATAATAATAATCCTTCGATACTTTTAATAATAATTTCATTTGATTTTTTATATTTTATAGGAGCGAGCGCGCAAAAATCTCTCAAAGCATTATTAAAAATCGTATACACGTGTCCTTAAGTACAGATCACAAAACAAATTATAATATTATAATATATATTTTTGTGAAAAAAAAAAAAAAAAATTCCTTTAAAAAAATATAAAAGTGATCCTGGGCTGTGAGAATCCGCCGTGTTCTCTCTCTTTCTGAACATTTAAAAAAAAAAAAAACTGTTGTGTTTTATTACATTTTTGCACGCAGTTAGCGTGTTATAAATAATGAGGTTTTTTTTTTATTTTACTTAATACTACTATATACATTTTAATTGTACAATATATTTTCAGGGATTAAGGGCGAAAAAAATATAGAAAAAAAATATGTGCGGTTAAAGTTTGAAAATAGAAAAAAAAAGAAAAAAAATCTTATTGAAAATTATTGCTAATAATATTTTAATAAAAAAATAAAAAAAAAAAATGAATGTAAAAATATTAAATAAAGACATCAAAGGACGATATATTATTTTTTTTAAGGACATTTTTTTTTTTTTTTTGTTAGAAGATTTTTACATTTTTTTTTTTTTTTTTTTGTGAAATTTTAACAACAATCTTTTTTTTTTCGCATCCTTCAAACATAATAATAATTTTTTTTTTATTTTTTTTTTTACACAAAAATCCACCTCCTCCCAACCCCACATAACCAATACAAAAAAAAAAAAAAAAAAAAATTAAGCTGTCTATGCATGGGGGGCGGCGGTGTGGGTCTCTTTAGATCATTTTTTGAAATTGTCGGCGCGCGTTTATACGTCCGCACGCTTATTTCGGTATAGCTCTCATATACAAAATTTATATATGTATACTATGTGCGTGTATATATGAACCGATTTTGACAGACATATTTACTATACACGACCATACGATACGCTTCTGATTTAGGGAGTTTAGGGAGAGGTGATGATATCTACCAGATTTAGATATAGGGACGTTTGGTAAACAAAATATTTGGGGACAAAATTTAAAAAAAAAAAAAATTAATGTGTTTCTTAAAGTTTCATTTACCGCACGCACGAAATTTTCATTTTTGGATCTATATAGTAATGTCAATAAAAAAATCATTTAAAAAATTTTCATTTTTTAAATTTAATTATACATAAAATTTAGTATACCATATACCACCCTTCATTTCTCTTGTGTATGTGTGAATAATCAAGAAGGAATTTTTCCCTTGATGATGATGATGATGTTTTTTTTTTTGGTATTTACAAGTGTTTGTCAATTGCACGTTTTTGGGATTTATTATAAATATATATATATATATATATATATTTCACTTGAAAGAACACACAACAACAAAAAATTCAAGTATATATAAAGTGTGACATAGTCAAATTAAAGGATATTTTTTTTTTTATTATTATTCTTTGACCAAATTTTAATATGGAAATTCTTAAAGCGATACGACAATAACGCGACGACTATATGACGACTTATACAACAAAAAAACAAAAAAAAAGGAATTTCAAAGATGATTATAAGGAAATTAAAGGAAAGAATGAAATTTCTTTTTTATTTTGATCATGGAATTTTTTAAAATTTTCTATATATAATAAAGAATGTCACACACAAGGATGCGATAAAAGGCAAATATTTTTAATTTCATTTTAGCATAATATATGGGATATAATAAGGTGGGGGTTAATTAAAGGACTTTTTTTTAAATATAATTAATGCGTATATATGTATAATATTAGAAAGATCTACTCTAACTAATTTCCCGACAAGTCAATTGTATTTCTTTAGATATATGGAGAAAAAGGATTAAACAATATAAATAATAGACTAATAAAGATTTTTATGGTATATAACATTGAGATGTTGTGTCCACAATTTAAGGAAATTCTATAATTTAACGACAAATCCATAAATTTTGATGCATCGCCCAATAACTTCTTAAAAAGGAAACGTCAAATTTTGTATAAGTATATCTATGGGGGGCAGGGATGATAATTGTTTTGTTTGCCACTTAAATCGCAGTCTAATTTTTGCTGTCTAATTTATAACAATTGGTGGAATCAAGTTCACTATATTTTGAATTATGTCACTATATATATAGAGCTAAGTATTCTAGATATTAGTATCCACCTCAAAACGAATATATGTAATTATGATGGGAATTTAGTATAGTTAATTTTCTAATATACATCAGTTGGGCGTATATATATAGCTTAAACGTCTTTTTGTACTTTGCAAATTTTAATATGATATTTAGGAGGGTCAAAAATTAAATATTTTCAAATTTCCAACCCCCCAAGTTATTACCTATATATGTATATACTAAGTGGAGTAATCAATTTAAGTAGAACGACGGCGTGGATTTAAATAAGTTAACAAATTGACAGTCACCGCCATACTATACCAGCTCAAACTTGAAATTAAATTTTTTTCCGATATTTATTTATTATCTATGTAATTTTTTTTACCATTCTGGAAGTATAGATAACTATATATAGCAGAATATATACTTAGCTTATATATAGTCTAAAAAAAATTATATTTGATATGCCAATTTAAAAAATGTGAAATAAAAATTTTTGTAATATTTTATTTATTATATTTTTGAAAATTAATTATAATATATGTATATATATATATATATATATACATCAAATACAGGATATTTTCGAAACGAAGGCGTAAAAATTGCATTACTTCCGTCCATAAGTTTTATAGTATATATATACCACGCACAATTGATATTTGACATGGATTAAATATATATATATTTTAAATTTAACTTTAAAACCAGTGCAGTCATTTCCCTTTTTAAAATTTTTTTTTTTATTTGTAATTATTTCTCAAAACCAAAAAAGGAAACTTTTCTCTATTTCGTTTTTTTTTTTTTTATATAGTAATAATAATGAAAATCCGTCAGGCGATTTTTTCACTCCCTTTTCAACAACATGTTAAACACATAAGATTAATATAGTATATAGTATAGTATAGAGACTATCTGTATTATATATTTGAATTGGTACGTATTAGTTTCAATATAATTTCTATCCCTTCAACTTTTTCATATATATATATATATATATATATATATATTTGAATTTTATAATCAAAGCCGCACACGACTATTCCCATCATTATGCCGTTTTCGAATTAAATATATATATATATATATATATATATATATATATGTAAATTATAAAATTCTATATATAATTTTCTATTTTATAGAATGCCTAGTCGGTAATATATATATATATATATATATAGATTATTTAATTCAAAATCTAATATAGAGTAGCAAATGATTTAACATTTTACATTATACCTATAGGCTAATGTTCCACCATAACTATACATCATATCATTCATATTTATGCAAAAAAATCTGGCACCCATATAAGTCGGGCCCATAGTCAGGCCCATAGTCTGGCTGTCCTATATTAGTTTCTCAAAATTTGTATACAGATCGATTTTTTTCCCCAAGTCCATATAATATAGTGTCCTTGTTATACATATATAGAAATTTTACTCTATATATATATAGGTTTCATCTTCTTCTTCTGGGGTTCCACCACAGACAATAGGAACTGTAAATTTTAAAGACTTATATTGGCGAAAATGGTATAGCGGTCGAGTCCAAATTTTCTAACAATAAATTGTCTTCTACAATAAGTTTCTCTCCGCTATTACTATACGGTGGAGAATTTTGTGGGTTCGGAAATCATAATATATATGGAAAAAATTATGTATATAGAGGCGTCCTATAAATTGCAATCTTAAAGAACCCATACACGATATGTTGATCAAACTTATCTGACTTGATGGTGAAGTGTGTGTGGGGCAGTTGGATAAACTTATTTTCAAAGTTGACCATATTTAATGCATCAACCAAGTTCATCAACATTTTGTATCATGAGCCCTTTTTAGAATATCCCAGGAAAACCACACTAAAAGAGATAGGCCCAACAAAGCCCACATTGACCTGTTATATATATAGAGGAGATGAATTAATCTAATAAATATAATAATTAATATTTTTGTCTAGTCAATATATTTATTTGTTTGACTTACAATATCAATTTATATAATATTTAATTGTTTGATTATGCGATAAGTGATATTAACAAATATATAATTGTTATTATATATATATAAAAATATAATTTATAAAATATTTTTTTAAATTGTTTATTTATATATTATTTATGTATAATATAGTCCTAAACATAATTCAGCCAGCAAAAAAAAAAAATTGATGAAAAATTTGTTTAAAAAAAAAAAAAAAGCGGGAAAGGACAGAGGTGAAAAAGGATTATACTATATATATATACATATACATAGCAATGATATCATATATAGTAAATATCGGAAATAAAAGAATATTAATATATTTTTTGTGAAATTATTGGTTGGCACACGTTTATATTTTATATAATAATAAGAAAAAGGATGTCAATGACTTAAAGTCCGGAAATTGTGACACGTGATTCTAGTTATTTATCATAATATAATATATAATAGTTAATAATTTATTTGCCTTTTATTTTTTTTTTTTCATATTTTGATAATTTGTGAATAAAAAAAATAAAATGGCATAGAAAAGTGTTTAAATATAAAATTTTCAATTTTTTTTTTTTTTTTTTTGTACAAAACCTACCCCGGGTTTAATTTGTGATGTCCGTATCGGATATATCAAATGTCATATTTTCTGCTTATACATATTTAACAAAACAAAAAAATATAATAGGGGTTTGTTGATGATTTTTTGCTTTTTTTATTCGTTCTTCTCTAGGCCTAACTCTATAGAATATTTTCCCCACCGACATTCCTAGTGCAATAATATATATTGTATATTTGGTTAGTTGGTTGATTTGAGCGAAAGGGGGGGGGGAAATGGAGCAGCCATTCCTCGTACCTACACCATAGGTTGTCCGTTGTTCCCCACTTAAGAAATGTATTTTTCCCTCGTTACCACGAATTCGTATACCATCCAACTTGTTTCATAATATTAACCTCCTTATATCTGGTTTTTCACTGTTGACTTCATCTAAGTTTCCTGGGGGGAAGGTAAAAACCAAAAATATAGATGTGTTCAACCATTTCATCACCTACTAAAGGGTTACTGTTGTCAGTCTTATAGGCCCGAATTTATAAACGAAACTTAAACTTAAGAAACTTAAATATTGGGCCTTAGTCTTGCGGTGTGTGCTTACGTAATTTAAATGACCTGTGTAACCGTTACTACATATATTCTGACCATATGGGTTTAGTCATGTTCAGAATATCTTTTCATTGTCTTGTAATATGGTTGTCCGAGAACAACAACTACGAGTATATTATATATATTTACTTCTTCTTTCTTCTATCAGTTGCCAACATAAATTTGACACGATCTTTGAATAAGTATTTAGAGCCATATAGATTTACTTATTATCAAATTTTATTATAATAATTAAGAGGTCTTAGAATGATGAGCAAGGCAAAACCTACAATTAGTTCTGTAAGTCAAGCTGACGCCAAGAAGGAGAAGACCGGGTAGACGAAAGATGCATTGGATATGAAGAACATATGGAAGGAGTGACTAAATTTACCATCAGCGATTGAAGTGTTCCATGAAGAGTGAAAAACAAAGAGGATATGAAAACACTGGATAACCTATCTTCCGAGGCGGGAGAGGAACTTTAAAGAAGATGATATAACAAATAATAATAATAATATTTATATATATAAAATTAAAGTAATTTTAATAATGCTTCCTAAATATCTTAACATATAAATAAATATTTGTTTTTATATTACTTCTATTATGCTCCCTATAAATTACATATATATTACATTATATAGATATAACATTATATTTTAATGGTATTGTATAATCGTTCCAACAAAAAAGAGAAACGTGCGACACATTTAAGCTATGTTACGGTTAATAAACAATTTTCTCAAGTGTAACCAAACAATTTATTATACTATAAAAACTAACACTGGTAAACTGGTTTTGTTTTTTTCTTACATCTCTTTTTAAATTAATATATAGTATCAAAAAAATGATCCCTTTTACATTTTTTTCCCATATATACATATTTATATATTGATATTAATATAGAGATATTAAACCGTCGGAATATTTGAATAAAACTTTCATCATATTTATTATAGGCAAAAAAAAAAAACATCATCATCATCATCATCATCCTCATCAATTTTGTAGATTGTCGTGTAAATAAGTCAATTTTGTTTGTCTTTTCTTTTGTGGTGGTTCCAAATTTTGTGGAGATAAGTCTTTATACATAGATCATTCTAATTAGATCGATTTTGAGCTAATAATTATATTTATTACGATCTATCGTAAACTTTATCTTTAAACAAGTGTTCTTTTCGCCATAAAAACGTTACATACAAACGATGTCCTTGAGAATTACCCCGGAAACGAAATTCACTTGATTTTTCCGTTCCCGAAGAGAATCATTCTAATTAGATCGATTTTGAGCTAATAATTATATTTATAATGATCTATCGTAAACTTTGTCTTTAAACAAGTGTTCTTTTCGCCTTAAAAACGTTACATACAAACGATGTACTTGAGAATTACCCCGGAAACGAAATTCACTTGATTTTTCCGTTCCCGAAGAGAATCATTCTAATTAGATCGATTTTGAGCTAATAATTATATTTATAATGATCTATCGTAAACTTTGTCTTTAAACAAGTGTTCTTTTCGCCTTAAAAACGTTACGTACGAACGAATTCCTTAAAGATACAAGGACATCGTTGATTTTTGTGATTTTTCATATTTGGAATTTTCATATACGAAAATTTTTAGCAAAAAAAAAAGAAAATATTCCACACCACAACAACAAAAAATACCAAAACCAAAAAAGAATTAATTTATTATTTTCCTTTTTATTTCCAAGTCAAATTGGTTTTTTTTTTTTTATATTTTAAATCACACACTGGAATTGATAAACGAACAAATGGTTGAATTGTGGCCCCCTTTAATAAAACAAGAAAAAAAAACAATTCAAAACCAATTTTTTTTTTTGTTGTTTAAACAAAAAGAAGAAGAGAATATTATTCTGTTCCAAGAAGAAAAGTTTGCCTTTTTTTGGCGGCATATATATATATGTATAATATCACCCAGGCAGCATCAGCTAGCAAGTCACCCGCTTCATCAAAAATAATAAATTTTCTACAATTTTCTATTGTATTTTTCAATTTTTTTTTTTATATAACCACAACTAATTGCTCAGTAAAAAAGCAAAAGAAAAAATAAAAACTGATCGAAAAAATTGAGCTTTGTTTTGTAACCCTCCTCTTATTATATCAAAAAATTCTATATTGCATATATGGACAGGGAGCAAAAATTTTATTCTTATTGATCAGAAAAAAAAAGAGTTTCGAAAATATTAAATTTTTTGGACAGATTTGGGCCTAGGCTTCTTTTATCCCAGAATTAAGGGCCACTATTTAATTTTTTTCACTTCTGTAGCGGAGAATTCTCTTCTGTAGCAGCGGAGAGAATTGATTTGAAAATGGAAAAAATTGACTTTAAATTGAATATTCCTTTTTTATTCAATTTCCAGGATTAAATTTATTAGTTTACTTAAATATTGTACAGCTTAGTAGAAGCAGAGAGACAACATATTCTGGGGGCAATATATCATTTCTATGAATTTGGAAGAATTTACAAATATTACGGTAATGGACCTGCTAAGGTTTATCAAGGGAATTAAATTGGTGCTTCAATAAATAGTTTAAGGAAGATGCTGAATCAGAATGTTGAAAACTATATGAGGGATACCTACTATATGGGTCAAATAGAGTAGTGGGCTTAGTGTTGGATGGCATACGACAGCAAAACAGTTGCAATTTATCCTCTTCAAGTCAACTATAACTAAATATTGCACAAATTAATTTTAAGACTAGATTTCCAAAAAAAAAAAAAAAAAAAAAACAGTCTAATTTAATATGGAAAATGGTATATTAACCATATTACAATTATCACAAATTTTCCATATATGTAATTAATGTGTTATATATCATGTATATGATGGGAGATTGAAAGAAATTAAATTAAATTATAAGCAATTAAAAATTTTAATGTATAAAATTATAATAAAGAAAATTATTCCTTTTTTTTTTTTATCCTTTTTTTACTTTGCAAAAAACAAAAAAAAAAAAAAAAGGCACGCGTCATGAGTATTTCAATTTTTGCCACTTTCATAGTCCATATACATATGTACAGTACATTATATATAGATGTAATATTAAATTTACCTTATTAGAAGGAAATACACAACAACAACAACAAAATAACGCCCCCCAGCTTTTTCTATATATATATATATATATATATATAAAAAGGTTTTGGGAATGAACAACCCTTTTTGGTTTTTGTTCTACAGTTTTTCTTGTTTTCTCTGCGTGTATATTGTAGTTTCTTTTTATTGTTCATTTCTTTATTATAATATCGATAGTAAAAAATATGATGATGATGAAAATTTGGGTGAAAAATCAAAGAATTACCCTTTTTTTTTTTGGTAAATAAAAATTTTGTGGTACACAAGAAGAAGATATCCTTTTTTTTTTTTTGATTTTGGGTTCGTATGCATAGCCATCCACAAACACACACACACATATGAAATAAGTCATTTATGTATATATATATAAATTCTATGATCTCAATTATATTTTCCTTTTGTGCCCCGGACGTTTTTTTTTTTTTTTTGGAGAAATATTTTATATTGCCTTTGCTGTTGTATACTGCATATATATATATACGCATATAATATATGTTGAAGAGGAAGTGTGTCATAGATTTGCCAAGAAACTAAAAAAAAAAAAAAAAAAAAAAAAAAATCTGGGCACAGCAGCAGCAACACAAAAAAAAAAAAAAAAAAAGGAATTTATAACACGAATAACATCAAATGACGACAAAATGATTTTCAACACGTGTTTTCAATTCATTTTGATACGAAAATCTTTTAGAAGTTTTTTTTTTTTTTGTGTTCTTTTTTTTTACATACAGTTTTTTGTCTGAGAACACACATAACCAATTTTCCAGAGGAATTGGGGTGAGATTAAACGAAATAGAAAAAAAAAAAAAAATAAAATAATAATTAGGTGTGGGTATATCGAATTAGGTTTGAAAAATCAAAAAAAAAAAAAACTACAATTGATTATGTTGTGCTACGAGATATTACGTTACGTATAATGGTACAACAATGTTTCTGGTAGTTTGTTATGAATTTGTTTTACATACAATAAATGTGTTCTAATATGTCTGGATCGTAAGTTTTTGGTTATGTGTGGGGGAGGTAGAGGTGGTATTGGATATTGGTGGCGGAAGTGTGAAAAGTAGTAATTGGATTGATAATAATCACTTTAAAAAAAAAAAAATAATTTTTTTGTTGCAAAAGAACAAACAAAAATATAGTAAATATTTCTCTACCCCCATATACAAAAATTATATCTGGGTTATCATTAATTTAATCCAAAATTCTCCCATCCCTCTCCCCCATATTAATCGAAAATTTAAAGATTCATTATTATTCAATGTTTTTTTCGTCTTTGTGAATATCCTCGAAACAGGAGCAGTAAAATTAAAGACGTCGCGTTTGGAAGTTGAATGAAATCGATATACTACTATTATGGTAAGTTAATTGTGTGTTGTAACATATGTATAGGGGTTGTGTGCCTACATATACCTCCCCCCTTCCCCGGCTTTCCTAACCAACCATATAATATAATAGAATTGCGGACAGAACAGAATTGGGGTTGGATTTTTCATAATTTTTTTAGTGCGAGATTTATTAAATTTAAAATTTCAATTATATAGACAAAACAATTATCATCCCACCGTCTTGTGTATCAAACCAACACCCCCCCCCCCCTCCAACTGGAATGAATGTATATTGTATATATAAATATACCTTAAGAAAAATTTTAAATTTTTATATATAATTCTTTTCAATATATACAAAAAAATATAAGTGATATTTCCCAAACCACAAAAACACACAACAAAAAAAAAAATTATTAAATGTATAAGTACTTTTTATATTTTTCGTTTCCCACACAAATTTCAATTTTTATAGTAAAATCCTTGAATTTTTAAAAATGGAGAAAAGGCAATAAAAATAAAAAAAAGGAAGAAAGGAAATTTTCACATTAAAAAATCTTTTCATATATTTTGGCGAAGATAAACTTTTGATGCGCGTTAAGATTATCCTTTTCATCCGTCTTAAAAATCATAAAATCAAATTTGTCAGCTGCTTTTTTTCTATTATTACGTATACATCACACACACACACACACACACACACACACACACACACACACACACAAAATACCATATTGTTGGATACCTAAAAAAAATTTGGGAGAATTTTTTATTAAAAGCAAAGAAAAGAAAAACTCTTAATCTTAATTTTTTTTTTTTTTATTATTATTATTATTTGGGAAATTTTGCACCTTCATATAGGGTATAATAAATATTTCAAGGATTTCAAGGATTTCAAGGACTTTTTTTTTTTTTTTTTTTTTTATTTAAAATTCTTACACACATGATCCTTTTTTTTTTTTTGAAGAGTATAATATCTATAATAATATCTAATATGAGATAAAATATCCTTTTGAAATTTTTAATCCTTTGAGAAATAAATTTTTTATTTTTTTTTTTTTTTTGTTTACTTTTTGGTTTTTTGAACAAAAGAAGGTTTTTATTGTATAATTCTGTTTTTAGAATACATTTTGTCCGAAATTATGGTGAAAGATCATCCGAAAATGTGGCTAAAAAATCGTCCGATAATGAGGTGAAAAAATTGTCCGAAAATATTGTCAAAAAATCGTTCGAAAATAAGGCAAAATATAGTCCGAAATTATGGTGAAAAATCATCCGAAAATGTGGCCAAAAAATCGTCCGAAAATATGGCCAAAAAATCGTTCGAAAATAAGGCATAAACTTTTTTTTATCTATTCTGGGGACAAGAGAAGGAAAAAAAAAATATTATTTAAAAGGTGGTAGGTGGTAGAAAAACTGTAAATATGTGAAATTTACTTATATACTATATAGGTACTTGACAATATCCGAAAACATATTTCCTTTAACACAAAATTTATTCTGCGTTATAACCAAAAAAAAAAAAATGGAAAATGAAAATGAAAATGAAAAAAAAAATATGATTCAATTACATCATAATGCTTAAAATATATATATATATATATATATATTTGTTGTATATTGTAAAATAAAGAAATGTGAATTTATCCCAGCAGGTGGTCCTACACAACCCCTTTAAAAACACAACAATAAAAATTTACAAAAAAAAAAAAAATACGTTTACAATAATTTAATTTTTTTTAGTTTACTTTATCATATAAACTTGAAAATGATGAGTGGTTTAACAAAGTGGTGATTTAAATTTATTTATTACATGCTGTGTTTGTAAATCTCATTTCAACAACGATTTTCGTAACTAAATTATAATGTAATTTTGATCTGTTTTTTTTTTTTTTTTGTGATCTTCAAAATATTTTTTTTTATCATAATAAAAAAAATGTGCTATTTTTGTTTGTCTGCCTTTTTGTGTGTTAATAAATTTTTCGAAATCACTGTGTAAATTTGCAATGATAATAATTTTTAGTTTAACACAAACAGTCTCCAACAATATACGACCGGCAATGGTTTTCGCTTAGAATTTGTAAATATACCACGGGTTGTACTGTTCAATTCACCAGGTTGAGGCATCGTTATGTCATTTAAAAATTAACTCTAATCTTTATAAGTATAATGATGTAACTGGCGGTAATGAAAATTATATATAGCGGATTGTAAATTGTTGAAGCGGTCGGATTTAAATGCTATACATGTAGCGGTCGAGTTGAATTTGCTGAGATAACAAAATTGTCTTAACTATCATTTAACTATATACATAATATGAATAAGTTTCTCGCCGCTATACAGAGTAGAATTTTGTGGTTAAGAATTTATATATGAAAAAGAATTAGGTATATACAAAAGAGGTCCTATAAATTTGGAATTAGAATGATTGGGAAATTTTGATGTGTAAATAGGTCTAGGGCTCAATATCGAGGTTCCAAAAAAAAAAGGAGGAGAAGAAGAAGCAAATTGTATGATATGCAGAAGAAGAAGAAGAAGCAGCAAAATGTCTGATATGAAGAAGAAGAAGAAGCAGCAGCAAAATGTCTGATATACAGAAGAAGAAGAAGAAGCAGCAGCAAAATGTCTGATATGAAGAAGAAGAAGAAGAAGAGAAGGCAGCAAAGTGTCTGATATGAGGAAGAAGAAGAAGAGAAGGCAGCAAAGTGTCTGATATGAAGAAGAAGAAGAAGAAGAAGCAGCAGCAAAAATGTCTGATATGAAGAGTTTATTTTTGGGGTATAATTGATCAAAAATTGAATTATTTTCAAATGCTAATAAAATGATTATAATATAGAAATGATAATGACAAAATTTTATCTGTTTTTAATTATCTTATATTTTTTTTGCTGGTATATATATTTATTTTTTTAACAAAACCCCCACCCCACATTGGATTACAGAGAATATTCGTGTATTATCGAAATATATAAATTAGGAATATGGTTATTTAACTTATATATACATATATAGCTGAGGGTTTATTCTATACCATATTTACAAATAATAAATATATGGTTATATAAAGTAAATCTATTTAAAATATGACAATGTGTGTATTTGATATGCTATATATATATATATATATATTATATACAAGAAAATCAATTTAAATTTCCGCCTAAATAACCACACAGTAAATTAGTGCAGAAATATATATATATATATATATATATGTATATATAAAATAAAAGTAATCGTTTGATAAAAATTACATAAGTAATTTTTTTTTTTAGGGGATTTTGTGAATAAAAAGTAATTTAAATTTTTTTTTTTTTTTTTATGTAATTTTCTCTGTTATAACCAAATTCAAAATCATTTCATAATATTTAATTAGAAAATTTAATAAAAAAAGAGGAAAATCAATTTTCAATTTGAAGTTAGTTATAAGTGAATTCTAATATCTATTATAATATAGAAGAGGGGTGGGTGATTTTATACATATATACAATTAGACCAGGACTTCTCAAACTTTTTTATACTTGGCGACCCCCCCCCCATTAACGCAAGCAAATATTTGTGCGACCCTCTAAGGTAAAGAGAGATAAAATTAGGAATATGAATTTAAAACATTTGCGATTTTAGAGCCTAGAGAGCCTTTTCAACGTTTTTCAGACACTATATATAAAATTCAGAATCAGGTCATTCAATAGTCTCAGCCGTGTAAGAATATAGGCAATATGGATACATCAAAAAATGATGGAACGGCATCCAATCGCGCAGTGACGCAGTTAGCCTTTCACTATATTATAAACTCACAAACTCAATATATGTATGTATTAAGTGTTATTGCTAAACTGATTTAATTATTTCATGAATTAATTTATGCGGTATTTTCGCGTTTCGCGACCAGAATTTTAGTTTTACTATATATAATTTTTGCGGTTCCAAAAGTTTAGTTACGCGAACCCACACTTTGAGAAGCCCTGCAATAGACTATATGCCATATATAATATATATATTATGCATAGTTATTCAAGAATTACATGAAAATTAGTGTTCGCGGATAGGTGCAAAAAAAAAATATATTAATGCGTTACGCGTATTTTTGTAAACTTAAATATTTTATATATATGGATAATAATTAAAAATTTAAATAAAATATTTTATATATATATTTAAAAGTAATAAAATTATAATGTTTTTTTACTTACCGGCATGTGGCATTTTCCAAAATGCGTCAACACCATCCCGTGACAACGGGTGCTGCAGTCCGGTTCCAATCAGCTTGAATTATTTATTTTGAACCGAAATTCACAAAAAATAATAAATAAATAATAATAATAAAAGCAAAAATTTACTAAATTTTATTATCCAATTTTTAGTCGCACTTGATTTTTTTTTTTTTTTTTTTTTTTTTTAATTCACTTTTTTTTCACAATCACTTTTTTTTTTTTTTTACTGCTCTGTTGTAATTTGCCAAAATATCCTTTCGACTGTAAACAAAAAAAAAAAAAAAGAGAAAAAAAATTAATTTTCAAAAATTTATTAGTAAATTTAGTATTTAGTAGTAGACTATTTTAAATTTAATATAATAAAGATTATAATTTATTAGCTTAATTAATTTATAGAAAAAAAATCTATTGCAAAAGGATTTTAAATAACCCAATACCCCACCCACAACCATCAAGTATACAACATCATTTATGTATATATATAGTACGACAGAAATACTAAAGCTATACGAGTGTTTTTTTTTGGGGGAAAACCCTATTTAAAGATAGGTATACGCCTCCTATAGGCCAAAAATCGTGAACTTTTGAGCCAAAACTAATTAAATTTTCGTTTTAAAAAAAAAATCTTAAATTGAAAAAATTGAATTTGTGCAAATATTTTTTAAGTATAAACTAAAAAAATTTAATGCTGCGGGAAATTTGAATAAAAAATATGAAAATATGAAAATGTGAATTTTATTTTAAAGAATTTTTCCTCTTTTAAATGCAAAATGCAAAGAAAAAAGTTTACACGAAAATTTTCGAGAGGAAAATTTATTTATTTATCATTTTCATTTTTGTATTTTTCTCAGTATTAAATTTTTGTTTACTAAATTTAATTTTTGGCAAAAAAAAATGTTTGCAAATTCAATTTTTTTGGGAAAAAATGACCATAAAATATTTTTGAAAAAATTCCAAATTTTTAATTCCAAATTTTGCAAAAATCGCGTTTAAAAATATTTTTGGGTAAAACGTAATCTGAATTTAATATGAAAATCGTATTATTTGTCTTTTATTTATTGATTTTTTGTTGTTGTTGATTAGCTCATTAATACATTAAAATTTTAATGTGCTTCCATGATTTCATACCAAAATTTTTGAACTAAATAACAAACACAAGGAAAAAAAAGGGTCTTTAACGCAGTTTCATGTTTCATCGATATGTTTTGTTGTTGTTGATTTTAATCAGAGTAACTTTTAAATATTATATATATACGACGCATATACATAAAATGTTGAATAGTCTGACAGAAATTGTCTGTGAATTTGACACATGAGGCCATAAGAGAGAAGATATGACACAAAAGAATTCTGGACACAAATTGTGGATAAAAAATATATAAAATACCTTAAATGTATAATCTAAAAACAAAAAATAATAATAATAAATAAACAGAAATGAAAAGCGATATGTCATAATTTTTTTGTTTTTTGTTTGATTTGGAAAGTCAAGAAAAATTATCATTTTTTGGGAACACAAAATATTTATACGCATATTATATACACAAGTGTAAAAAGTACTAGTCCAACTATAATCAAAAAGGTCTCAATTTAGTTTTGTGGCATCATTAATATGTAAATAAAATTATAAATTTTGAATTTGTCGGAAATATTTTAATAATTCAATAAACCATGAGTTGGAATCATTTACTCCCCGTAACCGTATACGTGTTGCGCGCACGTACACAATATTTAAAATTATACGTGATTTAATTTACACGAAAAATTATATCGTTTTGGTAGGTATTTTGGCATCCGCGTTAAGGAACGTAACGTATTGTTGTTGTCTAATTTAGTAGAAATTAAAAAATTTACTACAATAAATAAGTTAGGCTAAAATATTCGCAAATAGTTTCTATGTATATATCTCCCTAATTCAGAACACCTCTCCCCTCCTATAATATATATCGCGCATATATCACACAATGCCGATTTACGATTAATCGAACACACGGATCACGCGCGTCTATAATTCGAAAAAACCTTAATATTACACGCGATATACTAAATTCTATACCCGTTCACGGAACCCAGACACTATTCGACAAAACCCCCCACCAAGGGAATTTTAGTTTATAAGAACACAAAAATTATATAAAAGTAAAGGCAAACACCAAAAAATTGAACAAAATTCTATTGGGGCCTCGATTTGCGTCGTCCTCGGTTTCCGTCTTTTTCGATATTCGAGATAATTTCAATGTTTTCTTTGATCAAATTATTAAACGATGATTTACTGAACTTAACTAAAACTGAATTTAAATATATATCTATTTTAATAATTAATATTTAACTAAAATCTTTCCTCGAACTAACCAGCAACCGCATCTTTCAGTGATTTCGACTATAGAATCCCCATAATAATTCACATCATCTCCTCACCACGGTTACTGGCTGCTCTCTCTCTTCTCGTGAGAGGGCAGAATCCTTCGACTTATATTGTTAATGTAACTGGGAAAAAGGATTCGTTTTATTTCTCGTGCTATGTCACTTTCATTTCTGTAGCTGTACTCGTATATTTAATTTCTTAATTTATTTAAAAAAAAAAAAATAAAAAATTATCTGGTTTGATCTTTAATTTACCCACAAAACTCAAATATATATATATATATATATATAATACACATACACACACACACACACACAACAAATATCAAATCTATATAGGCTACCAAATATAAACAATTACCTTTCTAATATACCTTTTTTTGTTTCATCATATTTCTCATAATTATATATATATATATATATATATATTCGAGTGGATAAATATATATAAAAAAAAAAAAAATATATGTTAAATTGAGTGACAGACGACCTTAACTTGACAGGATTTCATTAATTCTATATATTTAAAATATATATATATATATTAAATCTACTCTATAAACTCAATCATAAAAAAAAAAATGACTTATTTTTAAGCTACTGGCGCTTCTTGAAAATTATTTTATATTATAATAATTTTTATATGAAAGATTTATGACATTTTGTAGTTTTTTTTTATTTACTTTATGTGTCAGTCTGTCTATCTAAATTATTATTATTATTATTATCTTTTTTTTTTTTTGTTTTGTTTATTTTTGTTGTGCGGTTATTTAAAACATTTATTTAATTTTTTTTTTTATATGTTTGTATGAAACATATAGAAAAAATGTATGAAACATATATATTTTTGGGAAACTTTTTTAAATGACCATAATATTAAGAAAAAAATAAATTTCTCTTCCTCTACCTGGATGATGATTATGATGATGATGATGATGATGATGATGCAGATGCATATATGGGCAAAAAAATTATATTTAAAGATTGATATTCCATAAATATTTCAAATTCAAAATTGAAATAGAGTACATATATTGTTGGAATATGCGATTATGTGCAAGTCAAGTTTGATATATTATGTATGCTCCTCATTTACGCTTGTGATTATGTTTCTTTATATATACAGTCCGCGACAAAAAGATAGCACATGCTTATTTTTTTTTTAAACTTGGTGTATTAAAAAGTATAAATGATATTTATGACACAAATCTTACTGAAATCTAGTGGCTTTTTAGATGATGTAAAATATTTGTATTTTTTTGAAGATTAGCTCTTGTTCATAGATTTTAGAATTTTTGGGTGCGACAAAAAGATAGCACAGTTCTAAATTATTTTAGAAAAAACAAACAAAACATTTACAAGGTTTAGTTTAAACTTTATTTCAATATTTAGTGGACCTTCCACTATTTTGTATTACACAAAGCATTCTTTTTGGAAGTGACTCAAATAATTTTTTTATATAATCTCTCGAAATTCCACCCCAAGAGCGTAAAATGGCTGATTTCAGTTCCTGCACTGTTTGAAATTGTCGACCTTCTGCATATACGACTCGAGCCAATTGTCCCCAACAATTTTCAATTATATTAAGGTCGGGAGATCTAGCTGGCCAATCCATTAAAATTATATTTTCTTTCTGGAAGTACTCTTTTACAATTTTTGCAGTATGAACTGCTGCATTATCCTGCTGAAATATTATTGGATTGTCAGCGATAGATGCTAAATTATTAGAAAACTCATTGCTTATCATTTCTAAATACATTTTGCTGTTTAACTTTTTTGATACCAGCTTTATTTCTGATCTTCCATTATAACCAATTGCGGCCCATATCATTACGGAACCACCACCTTGCTGACGCCTACTCAGAATTTTCTCATCCTTCCTCAAATCATGATAATAATAGTCCCAGCCATCGGGACCGTCTAAATTAAATTTTTTTTCGTCCGTAAAAATTACTCTGCGCCACTTTTTTTTCCAATGAATGTGATTCATAGCGAACTCTAATCTGGATTTTTTATGACCTTCCGTAAGTGGTGGTTTCCTCTTAATTTTTTTATGCTGTATGTGTGTACTACTAGCCAGAATTCTCTGTACATTGCGGACATTAGTTTTGATTCCAACTCTTTCAGCTATTTGTCGCGCAGTAAGTTGAGAATTAGAGGCTTCTTTTAAAATAGCACGTGTTTGACGGGTTCCGATGGCTCTTGGTCTACCAGGTGATTTTTTTTTTCCATAATTCTCTGGATTTGAGATGAGGTTCATAATAACCTTTCGACTCCTGTTCACAATTTTAGCAATTTCCGTTATTTTTCTTTTCTGTTTATTTAAATTTAAAATAATTTCAATTTCCTTTAAATCAAGTTTTTTTCCGCGTCCCATATTAAAATTTTGCAATTAAACTTTTTTCTCAAATATTACTCAACCTTATATCTTTTATTATTTATAAAAGTTGTTCACACTTAGGAATCCAAATATAAAATAATTTAACAAATTTATAAATGTGCTATATTTTTGTCGCACTTAAAATATTACTAATTTCAGGGAATAACGGTAAAAACAATAAAAAAAAGAAGAATATTACGCATTATATGATTCAGGATAACGCAATGAGATTCAGCATAGTAAACTTCAAAATTATTAATACATAATGTATGATATATACACGAAAAATTAAAAAAAATCAATTTGTGCTATATTTTTGTCGCGGACTGTAGGTTGGAAAAATGGTATATATGCATTTATGCAACGCAAAATTCACCAGTTTTCGCTATAAGAGCTCTTCCTAAACACCGGCGTATGGCGTATAGCGTCTGTCAAAATCGTTTCATGCACATACATTTTTGTATGAGAGCTCCCGAAATACGCCAGCATACGAACACCGACAATTCGAATTTCCAATTTTGACGGGCGTATAAAATTTTATTATTTGATTTTTGAAATTTAACAAAAAGAAACATCGATCAAAAAATTTTATAATGTATATAAATGTTGCGTTTTATTTCGGGATACACTGGCGTATCAGCGTATCGACGTATATATACGCTATACGCCGGTGTTTAGGGAGAGGTTTAAGAGTTATATCACACTATGGAAGATTATAAATTATATAGCATAATTTTTAATTATTGTGTAATCTCGGGGTTGAATTATATTAGAAACAAAAGACGAATCGGTAGCATATTTAGATTATGGTTTTCAATCACCGCAACAGATCATTTAAGGTAAAATACCTTTTGCCCCTTAGACATCCTATATATGTATACATAAAAGTAATTTGAGGGTAAATACACTAGTAGAGAGATCGCTTTAGAAGTATGTATAAATTTTTTCACGGATTTTCATCGAACTTCTTATATGGGTGTTGGAAAATGAACCATGAAGAATTATGCTAAATAAAATATGATCTGGATTTTGATTTCAATATACTATCTCTTAAAAGAAACCCTTATAAAGCTATATAAATTATATGCTACTACATTATAGAGCATTAAAATTTTATAGTCCAAATTTTTGTTTTTTTTATAATTTCGCAGGTTCAAATTAAAAAAAAAACTACAAAAATTCCTTAACGCGCCCAATACGAAAGACGTGTGCTAATTATAAATATATATATACTTATATATATATATATATATATATATATATATGTGTGCGGAAATTTAATACATTTTGTAGTATCTAATATTACATTGTTCATGCAAAAAAATTTTGATTTCTTCTCATTCCCTATATACATAGTATATAATATGATTTATAAGTTATCTCAAAAATTTATATGATATTTTCGCCTCTGTAAATGTCGCAGAAATTTGAAAAAAAAAAAAATGTTTAATGGCATCGCGTTTATTTACTCGTATAATACAAAACGATGCCATATTAAACGTCATTATATTGTCAAATAATCTAGTAAAACTTATTATCTGATTAATTCAAATATTTTTATTATTACGTTCCTTGATGAATTTAGAACCCAACTGGGTATTGACTAGTTTAAACTGGGACTGAAGCTAACCACATGGACAATATGGTACAATACCCTCAAAATTCGTGAAGTGCATGGATAAAGTTATAGTTATATATAGACAAATTATACATTTAATACTCCCCACGATTTTTGAAATCCCCCCCCCCCCCCCCTGAAGAGGTTTTTTGCCGAAAATTTTCAGCGAAAAATTTGCTTGGCTTTATCATCCCCCCGCACAAACTATATATTTATAATAAAAATTTCATATGGGCAACTGGTTTTACCTATCAGCCAATTATGCCAACAATTTATTACCGTCGATATATATCAATGAATTTATACCATTTATGGCTTATATGGCAATTGGACAACTAATATTACTGTTAAATTTTTCTATCTTTAATATACTATTTAGTTATACAAGTTTGTTTTGATTGAAATTTTGACATTTCAAATGGAAAACACACACTTGAATTTGAAATAAGAAAAAACTCGTTATCGCAATTATTTTGATAAGAAAATATGTATAATCAATTGAAAAAATTCTAAAGAGTTTTTTTTTTTATAGATTAGAGTGTCCTTTTTATGATTATACATATAATTCATTTTTCCTTCATTATTATTATGAAAAAGGAAAAACAAAGAAACAAACCCAATTATATATAAATTGTATTTAAAAATTGTATAAATATATTTTCGGAAAAAAAAAATTAGGGAAAAACAATTATAAATATGGCGCGCAAATATAGTATATACAAAAAAAAGGATCAAAAAAAAAATCTTTACGAAGGGCTATAAAAAGAAACTTTATAGAATATATATAATATATATATATAATAGATACAATTTTTCTCAATCGATTCATTTTGTGGCTTTTATTTTTAATTCTATATATATACACATACAAAAGTGTTCTCTATATACCCTTAGCCATAAAATCTTTTACTTTAATTTTCCGACTTTCCGCAGTTAAAGTTGAAACATAAGTATAAAAAAGAAATCTACTTTATTTATTTATTTGTTTTTTTTTTGTTTATTATTATATTATATTGCAATTAATTACAAATAAATTTAACATACCTTTTATGACCTTAATCAAATGTCAGAGATATTATCGTCATCATATCAGAAAGAACAAAAAAAAAAAAAATACGCACTATTAAAAATATATATAGTAAAAATTGTATTTACTATATAGAAAGGGGGAAAATTGTTATATATATATAATGTATATATACTATATATGATGATAATGATGATAATAATAATAATATGGTTTGTGGTATTATGTATATATATATATAAGGGTATTTTTCTATAATTTGTTTTTTTTTTTTTCGGGAAAAGTGAATTATATATAAAAGTCTTAAGTGTGGTAGGATGATAATATATTTCTGTATATGCAGAAAAATGTTATTTAAGAAATTATTATATACAAAAATGACATTCTTTCAGTCTCAAATATATATATATATATATATATATATAATTGATTAGATATGCACTGACTATAGCGATGTATACTACCTTGAATTAAAGCTAATTAAAATACCTACATTTCGGTGTAGTATACGTATAGATGGTATTGAGTATTGCCATTTGAAATGTCAAAATTTCGAATTTACTTATTAAAATTTGGAATTTTAACCAATTTAGACATGACCTTAAATATACAAAAAAAAAAAAATTTTAATGCGCGTAAAAACAAAAGGCCAATTGACTGGAAAATGTAAATATATATATATATATATATATATATATTTTCCAACTTGTATAAAATCAAATCTTCTGGTCTCAGAATTATATATATATATAAACGTAAAATTTTAAACTAAATGAAGTAAAAGCTATATCTCTATCTATCTTTGACATAATGGTTAAACTATAATGTTAATTTTTTTTTGTTCTTTAATTATTATACTGGCGTATATACAAAAAATTTCAAATATATTAAATTTACAAAAAACTAAATTCAAATATATATCTTACAATATATTTCAAAAAAAAAAATTCGTTCATCGTTCAATTTATTTATTTATATATATATATATATATATATATAAATAAACAAGTCAAACACACTACGCAACACTGTATCTTTCGGTTGAATGAACACTATCCGATCCTGAAGTGATTTAAAGTTACAACAACAGCAAACAACGAAAAAAATTGTATAAAGTTACCCCATCAACAAATATATATATGTATAAACACCGTCGTCCACAATTTATATATATATATATATATATATATATATAAAATCTAAAACATTTAAGGATTTTTTTTATTTCATCTCCTTCTATGTTTTTATATTCTGTCGGTAAATCAAATATATATATATATATATATATATGAGTGCTCCTGGATGATTTTCCAAAAAAAATTTTTTTTTTTTTTTCAATTAATATATATATATAAGAGGTCCTGGATAGCTTCTGTTATACACATTATTATTATTATTATTATTGAATTGAATGATGAAATTTGTTGTTGATATATTAGACATTTTGTATATTTCATATATATATATATATAAATGGTATATATATATATTTATATAGCATCTATAAAAATATATGGTATACAATATTATAATATATCCTTTAAAAAATATGCTTTCACGTACAGAAAATTATAACCAGAAAGAAAATGGAAAAAAAAAATTCTGACATATGATTTGTTTTCGATGTGTAAACATTACAGAAAAACTAATATAAAGAGAGAGAGGGACACCTTAACACAAAACCCACCAGGAACTAACTTTCATTTCGGAGCTGGTAAAAATAATTTAAATTGCACCCAGGATTATATTTTATTTAAATATAATTTTTGCAATCCATATTTCCAATTACGCACCACCCAAAAAATTTAATTGCAATTAAAAGTGAGTATATAAAAACGGGAAACAAAATAAAATAAATGCTGAGTACAAAATTTAATGTGCTGAGTACAAAATTTTAAAATTTTAAAATATATATTTAAAAAAAATGTTCGAAATATTATGGTTATGAATTAATTCCAGCGCACAATTGGTATAGGCTTTCCTTAATCAATTTTATATGCTCTAATAAAAATCAGTCTGACGGTGAAAGGGCATAGTTTTATAAAAAAAAAAGGGCCACTACTCTTGACCTTATACTGAAACTATATATAATGAGAGCATAAAATATCAACAAAATAAGAAACCATCAATATTACTATAATATACTTTTCAGTTCCTGGTGGGTAACGTTACGAGTAATCATATCTTATATGGGCCAAAGTATTAATTTTTACATCAAATGAAATTAATTTTAAATTTTCAAAATAAACCTATATATAAATGTGTGCCACACAAGGCTCTCTATATACTTGATCCTTTACTAATTTTACTTTGTTCATCAATGATGTGTATACGAGGTGGTATGCACACGGATATAATATCTTCTATATACCATATATTGCAATATCGCAGTAAACGCAGTAAATCCTTTATTTCCGAGACAGAGGCGCATATACGATTGGCGGCGTATAAGTCACCTAATCTTGGCCCTGGATTTTTATCTTATCAATTTAGTTTTTTATATTATTTAATTTTTTATTATTATTATTATATTTTATTGTATACCATATACCATGGTATATATAGGATCATATTAATACACGACTATAGCACACAAAAAAAAAATTGTTTACTGGCGCGAAAAAAGGCGATGATTAGTATATATATATATATATATATATTATATGTAATAATAGACAGAGAGATAAGTTTAATTAAATCTTTTAAATGTGCTCATTGAAAAAGAAAAGTATAATAAAACGGAATATTATATATATATATATATATATATATATATATATAAATTGTGTGCGTGTAGGTTTGTTGACAAATTACACAATGAATGTAAAAAAAAACCAACCCCTTAATAAAAAAAAAATCACCCCCTTCTAATTGTTCGCATTTATATATACAAAAATTTTGAATTTTTACTAATTTTTTTTTATTATTATTCTTAAATCCTTGGTCACATTTAACCGAAAGTAAAATTATATATATATATTTTCAATCAAATGGATTTACTGTGTCGTATATAAATTTTTATTTCTAATATTATATTATCTTAATTTGTTTACTATTTTATATTCTATATATATTATAGATCCAAAATGCCCTAAAAAAAATCATGCCCATAATTGGATTCGTTATTCAATTTATGTAAAATAAAATTAACAACCAAATTTGAAATCATACTCTAATGATCCTTATTTCATTATGTAATATAGTCAGTCAATCAACTTTTCTAGTATAGATCTAATTAATAAATAAACATTTTGTCCAATAGCTCAAAATTAACAATCTATATATTAGAAATTTTGAGCTATTGGACCACATTTTTTATTTTAAAGGAATAGAACCGGAAATGCTAAAGTTAGGTATACAAAATCGTGTTGGTGATTGGGAGGGGGGGGGGGGGTAGATGGTTATGGATATGAATTAAAAATATGGATAGATTTTTTTTTTATTTTCTTTTTGTTTGTCCAAATTATAATGCGTACAGTACAGTGAGTGCGGTAGGTCTCAGACAGTAAGTGAAGTAGGTCTCAGACAGTAAGTGAAGTAGGTCTCAGACAAATCTTCTCAAGGCTCAAGACGCAAGTTTTCCCAAGTAATGGGTCATTTCGTGGGAAGGCTTGCGGTGGAGTCTTGAGAAGAATTGGTGCTTAAGAAGAATTGGTGCTTGAGAAGAATGACCCTAGCACCGTTTTATGGTTATAATAATAATGGCCGCGGCCATTGCTTGGGAAGGCTTGCGCTGGAGCCTTGAGAAGAATTGACCTGAGAAGAGCTGGTGCTTGAGAAGAATTGGTGCCTGAGAAGAACTGGTCTGAGAAGAATTGATGCTTAAGAAGAATTGGTCTCAGAAGAATGATCCTAAAAAGATTATTTAAGAAAGAATAATTATAATTTTTTTATATAGGCAAAAATTTACTATATTAATATTTAAGAAATTACTTAAAGTAAATTTCCTATGGGGTAAATGAAAAATAAAAATTTAAAAATAAAAAATCCGATAAAATATCTAAGATTTTTTTTTTTATAGAAAGAAAATATAATTTCTTACACCCTTCTAAACACAAATGTTTTATATTTATATGTGAGTTTAAAAGTTTTCCTCTTAAAATTTTTCCTCTTAAAAAAGCTACAGTCAAACTTCTTTTAAATCAAATCCAAAAAAAAAAAAAGAAGAAAAACGGAATGGGCCGGAAATGAACACGAAAATGAACATTTTGCTAGCTGAACAAACTATATGATGGGTGTATCGGTAGAAAAACTCTTTTTGAGAGAAACATATAGACCATCAAAAGTCCAAATAATTTATTGCTCATGGAATAAATCTGGTTGAGAAGGAAAGTCTTAAACACCTCCTATATGTCGATGCCCCGCTCTGTACGTTTTTTTGACTAACCTGGCGGAAGTGGAGCCGTTAAAAACCGTCTAAGGATTATGCAGTTCATGTGAGGGTGGTTACGATGGAACGCGATGTATGCTTTAGGGACATTGCAGCTATCGTTTGGAGTGTATAACGACGGACCCTCGTGCGGTTTTGGTGCGTGGGTGGTGACAAACCGAAACCAACATATTTTCAAATTTAAAAATGACTATAAATAATTTTTTTTTTTTTTTTTTTTGTGTTCGATTTAAAGAAGTTTTACTGTATACATATATGTATGTATATAATATAATTATTTAACTGATGGACGCCTTTAACACACAGAAAAAAAAAAAATAAAAATAAAATAAATGCATTTAACATTTTTAAGCTTAATTCGAATGAAAAACTCATTCAAGTGGAATAAAAAATTAAACTCATATTGGCGTTGTTGATGTTATATATATATATAAAAAAAAATCTCTCTCTGACATTTTATATATACCAAAAGTATAAAGATTATAATATTTATATTTGTATAGGAGGGCGGCAAATATTATTTTATTATACACAAAAAAAAAATATAAATATCCTTTTTTTCTGTATAAATTTAAAATTACAATAAAAAATATTATATACAAAATTTTTTTTTGTTGAAATTACTAAAAGATTACATACTTAGATTGAGCTAAGATATTAGCACAAAATTGTCACGCTTGTAAATAAATTTTTAAACTTATTTATATATAAACTGTATATATATGGTGTATATCTCAAGCGCTATCCTTGCAGGATCTTGATTAAACTTTGTTTATATTATATACTAAACTTTTGACAGATATAATGGCATATAATAGAATATATATATATATATTGCGTATACCACAAACGAAAATAGATTCAAATATTTGTATATACCAATAATTCCATTAACAATTTTTCCAACTTAAATACCATCATCATCATCCATGAGATCAACCAAATCTATATCTAATATTGTGAGGATCAAGTGAAGATAAGCAAAATTTAATAATTAAATGCTAAATTATAGTAGGGTATATATATAGTGTTTCACTTCTCCGAACATCTCCATAGGTATCCGGTGTTCGGAAATTTAAAGACACTTTTCCAAATTCCATTACACAATTGAAAATTATACAAAAAGAGAAAAAAAATATTCCGTTTGCATGAAAATAAATAAATCTGGGATTCCCGCATAATATACATTGTAGGGGACATCTGACAGAATATTATGTTAGTGGTTTGAGTTCAATATATATATTTCATAGCTTGCAGGTTAGGGACATCTAAAACTCTGGTGCCAAAATTGGTACTATGGGATAAAATGGGTTAATATCATGAAATTAAAACTTGTATATATATATAATCATCATAATAAGCCTCCCAGATCTATATAAGAAATTATTGTTAAAAAGTTTTTTGGTCGTTAATAAAATTCTAATTCTAATTCTATTCTATAACTTAAATTATCGACAAAAAGGACATTCACTTTCACTATTTATAGAACATTTATTCAAAATGATATACCAAAGTAAATATAATATATATATATATAAATACAACCACCACCCGCCCACAAATTATTATTATTCAAAAAAAATATTCTATTTTGATTTTCATCTCCACCAAAAAATATATATATATATATGTCTTATACATAAATATATGTTGTAACTATGTAATAATGTTTTTAGTAATAATATTAAAAATAATAAGCATTAATAAAATATATAAGTAAATATATATATATATATCTATCAAGAGAATTAAACGGAAATAAATCTATTAAAAATTCAATTCAATTGGAAAGGACCAGAGAGGAGAGATCCTTTTTTGTTATTATAGATTCTTGGTAACAAAAATTTTATTTGTGTTTACCAAATGATGTAGATAATTTGACAACATTATTATTTATACAATATATATATGTTTATGTATATAGAAATGGGTATATGTATATATCGAGTTTAATATTTTATAGTTATTTTTCGTATATTTATTTTTAATTTTAATTTTTCTAAATTAATATTTTTCAATAAATTTTGTTCATTTTGAAAATTCATTTTTGTTTATTCTATATATTTATAAAATTTATAATATTTACTTTCTGGTTCAGAAATTGTATATATGCTTTTCGGTCCTTCTGACCGAATATATGTGAATATAGTTAAGGTCGTGTTTTGAATTATGGTTATAGTGTTCGGAAATTCGAAAATTTTGACATTTAAATTCGCGCGCCCGCACATTTTAACATTTATATGTCAAAAATTTGCATCTCAGCGTGTCTTATATATAAAATTTAACTTAAATTATTGATAAAAAAAAGGACATTCACAATTTCACTATTTATTATTATTATTATATATAGATAGAACGTTACGATTTTGAAATGTCCGCCAAGTTTCAAGTGCATTAAATGGATGCAATAGCTTTATTAGTATTTATATTAAATGTGAATCATTCTCCAGCTATACCTGATGCTATACTGAAGAAACTGTAGTGCACTATACACTTGTAAGGTGTCCAGCGCTAGCCAGAGCTATAGATACTCTTCTCTAGGCAGTCTTTATATTTTTTTTTGACAATCTCAGCAGCCTAGCCACAATACTACCAACCAGCAGATATGGTACATTTCCTAAATGCCACAGAGGGTGGCTCGCTAAACTTATACCTACTCTCCTTCCATATACTTTAAATTGATGGTTCACGAGTGCCAGTGATGGTAGCAAAACGACGGTATAGCGTTAATTGGGAGCCTCCTGAACAGCCGGGTCATGAGGCTCGCCGCACTTAAACCAACCAACCAACCAAATCCAAAAATTTGTTATTTTGTTATTTCATGTTAGTAAAAAATATAGACAATGAAAAATGAAATGTTATGTGACTATAATATAGTATAGGTGACTGACTGACTTATATACACAATTGGAAAGGAAAATTTACCACCAACACAAAAAAAATAATTTTTTTGTACTAATTTTATTTTCAAATTTTCTGCAAAACATTAAAAAAAATATCCTTCCAGGCATATATAGCATATATACAAAAAAATATATATATATATATATATATTTTTAACGCGACTTTATAACTTTTTGAATTTTATAGGTAAAAAGCCTTCGTTTTTCTTCTTTTAAGCCTTTTTGTACCTACTATAAGAGTCCTTTTTTTTTCTTCTTAAATATTTTTATAGAGGCAAAACAATTATTGTATAATAATAGAGTAATACAAAAAATATATATTTCAAGTGTTTATATAATTTATATATATATATATCAATGTATATATATTTGATCGATTAGGAGTCATTCATATTATTTGTTTGTTATTATTATTATTATTATTGTTAAGTTCCTTTTTCCGACTATTTATTATTAACAATAGAAAATAAAATATATTATACGAAAATTGTTACATTTGTGTAAAATATATACATTTCCCCCTAAAAAAAAAATTTTTTTTTTTTGTATATTATTAAGTCAATTTTTGAGCGCAAAAAAAAAAAAAGGGTCTAAATAAAATCATAATTTTTTTTTCCTGACTACAAAATTAATAGAAAAGAAAACATAATAATAAATAATTCACACTAATTTTATTTTATGTTAAACGCACATAAATATATACAAAAAAAGAGGGAAATTTTTTTTTTTTTTTTTTGGTAAAATTTTATAAAAAAAAAAAATTATTTTATGAAAAATCATTTTACTCAATTTTTATTTATTATAGAATTAAAAATAATTAATATTTAAAAAAAAAAAAATTTTTGTCATCATCATTTGATGTTAAAAGACTTTTGATTTTATCCGTTATATGTATATAAAGTCAAGTGCATCATCATCATATTACATATACATAAATATAATACAATTTAGAAAACCTCTTTATATAATTCTATATAATATCTATAACTAAAATCTCTGACCCCTTTTTTTTTTTGACAATTTATGCCTTATTAGTAATTTAACTATTATGTATAGTTTTGTATATACAGTTGCTCACAAAAGTATCCGGCCACTTCTTTTATTCAGTAGAATTAATCTTAGACGTTAAGTTTTAAATATCAGAATACAAATAATTATTATTTTTTAACATTATTTAGTCTTGTAATTTATAATCCAATCATAGAAATATCAAAATTAAATATACTTCAGAAAAAATCGACAACCAAACAATTAAGTACATAATTCGGAAATGCAATTTTTCTCGAATGACGCACTATTTGGAAACTATTTGGTAACTAAACTTACTTTGGGGAAGTCCCCCGTATGCATACACACTTAGTGGCCGACTTTAGTGTCAATTGTTTTATGAGTTCGGACAGCTATGTAAGTTTTTCTGATAATTAATTCATTTTTCTAATATGTTTTTCTAGTATTATAAAGTGCATTAGTAAAGGCTTTTTATAGCCAATTTTAAAAAAAATACTTAATTGAAAATGAAGTGAAAAACATTATATATTTTGAACCAAGTAGGGTGGCCGGATACTTTTGGGAGCAACTGTATATATATAGATGAATTATTGACGGTGTAATATATTATACCATTTTCAGATTAAATTAGTCATTTTTCAAATTGAATTAATCATTTTTCAAAAATTTTTATCATTTTTCAAAAATTTTTTAAACATTTTTCAAATAGAATTGATAACAATTTTTAAATTAAATTAAACATTTTTCAAATTGAATTAATCGTTTTTCAAAAATTTTTGATTATTTTTCAAAAATTTTTTAAACATTTTTCAAATTGAATTGATCTTTTTTCAAATTGAATTAAACATTTTTCAAAAATTTTTGATCATTTTTCAAAATTTTTTTAAACATTTTTCAAATTGAATTGATCACAATTTTTAAATTAAATTAAACATTTTTCAAATTCAAATATATACATTTTGTAAAGTAAATTATTTAACTAATTCATTTTTTTAGTATTAATTTAATACTATTTATATATTTAAATTTATTTTTTGATTTTTAAATGGTTTTTCATCCATCCATCTGTTTAATGTTTTATCTGTAAAACAGAATTTAATTTAATTCCAAAATTACTAGAACTGCCAGTCATAATAAATTATAAAAAGTAGGAAATTACTACAACTATTCTCTATAAAGTGCAAAAATATACTGCAATTATAATACTAACAGAAAATATATATTGTTTAGAATTAACAACAAAAACTATTAAAAATTATTACATTTTTCAATATACATTTTTATTTATAAATATATTTTAATATGAAAATTTATTTATAATTAAATTAAAAAACAATAATTTATTAATTGTATAAATAAATTTTTATTATGAACAAAATAATGTTTACTTTTATTTGAAAAATGTTTAATTTAATTTGAAAAATGTTTAAAATATTTTAAAAAACGACTAATTTAATTTGAAAATGGTATATATAGAAATTATAATGTTTCACTTTAAAAGTTGATGAAAATTTAACACAAAATATAAAATCATTAGGTAATAATATGCTAAATTATATTTAGATTAATTTTCTGATTTCCAAAAAAAAGATTTTGTTTTTTTTTTGTCAATTCGGCTGCATATATGAAAGATAACGGTGCAGTGCATTTTCGCCCGAATCGGACTGTCAATACCGGGATTCGAACCTATACAAATTAACGATTCGGGCGAAAATTCCTCGGGCGAAAATACACTGCACCAAAGATAACCCAGAGAAGGAAGCAGACGTGTCAAGGTCAATACAGTGATTACCAAACTATGTGCATCGCGCGACATACAACTGTGTAGTCAAGTATTTTGTAGGAATGCGTCGTCGTGATGAATTTTTAAAAATATAATAAATTAAGTGTTGAATGGTGATTTGATAGAACGAAGAACAACACTGATTACCAATTCCAGACTGTTTCGAAGTCTTAAAATTAAATATGTATGATTCCTCTTTAGAAAATTTCTGAATTGAAGTTTAAGTTAAACTTGTCCAGAGAGATTTGGTAGTAAGAAAGCTAAATTGATCTTTGTTTTGGCGTTGAATAATATTTTAAATTTATATACCTGAATTTTAGGCATTTAAGATATTTTTAAAATTTTATAATTCAAATTTACTGAGTGTCACGACAGTAAGTGAACAAAAAAAAAGAGTGTCGCCAATAAAAAGAAGTTTGGGAAACACACTACTAGAGTATACCATAATACTAAATGTGAAGAGATGGGCAAAAAATATGAATTGGAGAATAATATAATTATGGCCACAGAAATTGAGATGAAACACTCAGGCAGGCATATAGGATTTGTAACGCCAATGATGGATCATAAATTTCTGTTGTGCACCAAATATATTTTGGGAACTCAAATGTCGCCGCGCGCGTTGCATTTGGGTCAAAATATTTGATCGTTATATAAATATTTATATATTATTTCAGATTAATTTAGACGTTTTTTTTTTTTTTTTTTTCAAAATGAATTAATTTTTTTTTTTTTCAAAATGTCAAAATTAAATTGCAAATAATTTTTCAAAATTAAATAAAAACACTATAACACTAAATTTTTCTTTTAAAAAATTGAATTTGTGCAAATATTTTTTTTAAGTATATAAACTAAAAAATTTAATGCTGGAAATTTGAATAAAATATTTTCATTTTTTATTCAAATTTCCAGCATTAAATTTTTTAGTTTATACTTAAAAAAAATGGAATTTAATTTTAAGAATTTTTCCTCTTGTAAATGCAAAATGCAAAAGAAAAAGTTTACACGAAAATTTTCGAGATGAAAATTTTTTTTATTTATCATTTTCATTTTTCAGTATTAAATTTTTGCTGTTCAGATACTGCGGAGATGTTCAGAGAATGGGAAACACACTACCCTAACTATTAATTTAGCATTTCATTATTTAAATAAACCATAATTTATGCATTATATAATTTATATCCAAAAAAAAAATTTTAAAATTCAATTTTAAAATTGAAAAATTACAAACAAAAAATCATTTTAATGATCAAAATAATTTATACAATATTAAAAAAAAAACATTATTATTATAATAATTTTCATATTTTTTATACGCAAAAAGGACATAATTTTATTTTAAAAATATCCTTTTCGACATACCACAAAAAATCAAATCAAAATTTTTCTTCTTTTTTTTTTAATTACCTTAAAGAAAAAGAAAATTTTGTGTTTTCCTCAAGTGTTGAATATTATCATCAAAACAAAAAAAAAAAAAAAAAAATTTAACTTTTTTAAATTTTAAAATTAAATCTAACAAACAAAAAAAAATTTAATTTTAATTAATTTTTAATTTAATTAGTTTTTTTTTTTTTTTTTATTCGATTTTAACACTAACACACACACACAAAAGAAAACTTAAAAACAAAAGAACACAATTAAAATAAAAAAAAAGAAATTAAAAAAAAAATTAAAAAAAAAATAATTTTTCATTAATTTTTTTTCTGTGTTGATTACCCGTCGCTGGCACACAACAAACTGAAAAAAAAAAATTTATTCCGTCGTCGTGTTTTTTTGTTTTGTTTAGGAATTTAATTTTTTTTTTCTTTTGTTTATAATTTTTTTTTTTGTTTTGAAATTCTTTTATTAAAAAAATTTATTTATTTGTTTTTGTATTTAAAATTATTTTCAACTCAATTTTTTTTAACTCAAATTAATTTTTTTTTATTTAATTAAAATTTGAACTCAAATTTTTTTTTTATTTAAAATTTTAACTCGAAAAATTTTTTTTTTTTTTTTAATTAAAATTTTAACTCAAATTTTTTTTTTTTATTTAATTAAAATTTTAACTCAAATTTTTTTTTTTTTTTAAACTCAAATTTTTAATTTTCTTAATTCATTTTTTTTTCTTATTTATTTCTATAAATTTTTATTATTTTGATATTTTTAATAAATGAAAGAAGAACGGCGGGGGAAAATGAAGATTGTAGAAATATCAAAAAAGAATAAACAACCACATAAAAAATGTTAAAATATTATTTTAAAACATTTTCTTTTTCCATTTTTTTTTTGGTTAATTAAAACTGTGAAAATTTCCACTCTCTCTCTGTCTATCACTCTCTAAAAATAGAAAATATAGTTTTTAAAAAGAAAATTTTTTCACACTTTTTTTTTTATTTATTTCTCTTTTTTTTACATTTGTTTTTAAACAACACAACAAAATGAGAATAATAATAAGAAAAATATGGAAAACAAAAAAAACACAAAACAATAATAAAAAGAAAAACACAATAAAAATAGAAATTTTTTGGGAAAAATTAATTTTAATAAAAATTAAAAAAAAAATTTTAAATTTAATTTTTATTTTTTTTTTAACTTATCTTAAAAATATTTGAAAAAAAAAGAAAAGTTAAAAACAAAATTAACTAAAAAAACAAAATTTTTCTTTTTTTTTTTTAATGTTTTCTAATTTTTTTTTTTTTTTTTTTTTCATTTTTTCTCATTTTTTTAATTTTTTCTCATTTTTTTTTTTTAAATATTTTTTTTTTAATATTAAATTTTTTTTTTTGTGTTTAAATTGCAAACAAAAATTATAAATAATAAAATATAAAAAAAAAATATAAAAAAATTTAATTAAAAAATTAAATAAATTAAAAAATAATTTATTAAAAAAAAAAACAAAAAAAAATTTTTTAGGTAAACTAAAAAAAATTTTAAAAACTAAAACAAAAAATTTTATATTTTAAAAGTATAATAACAAAATAATTTGAGGAAAAAAGTCACTAAGAATGATAATATTTATATATATATATATATATATATATATTATATATATACATATATATATATATATATATATTTATTATATATATATACAATGTTTATATATATATATATATATATATATATATAAAATATTTTAAATTTTTTTTTTCAAACAGTGTGTAAATAATGCTTATAGTACCGTACCGTAAATCCAACTGGAAGTACATCATAATATATAAACGAGTTTTGCACATAAATTCATGAAAAAAATTTTTTTCTATATATAATATAATATATATATATATATATGAATGTATTTATGTATATAAACATTTTGATGATAAAAGTTTTATTATGATTCCTTTACATACGTAAAATATGAAAAGGAAAAACCAAAACAGAAATTTTTTTATATATATATATATTTCGTTTTTAGTTATATTTTTGTTTCAATTTACATATATATATATATATATGTAATATATATATATATATAGTAAAATGCATTTGAAATTTTCATTTTATACTATCGGTTTTACAATAATATGAAAACAAAACTGTATTAAGTCACAATTTTTGTATATTTTCTATAATATTCCAAGTTCCAAGCTTTAAGAATTTTAAAAGAATATATATTAAAAAAAATTGCATGCTATAAATATGCGTATATATGAGCTATATGATTATTAATAAATTAATTAGCATTGTAATTAACAAACAAAATTTCAATTGAAAATTATAGAGAGTATTTTATAGCACTTTTGCCGGTCAAATACGTAAAGAAAAATATTGTATTATAGTCTTTTAAAAAGTAAAATAGTTTCTTCTTCTATATGGTGCCCGGGATCCAAGCCTTGGCCTCATAAATTTTATCTTTTCTATACGCTGGTATACGATTTTTTTTGCGCTGTTGACATTCCCCCAGTTCTATGTTCTTGAAGCATTTTACTTTGTTCGTCTTACGGATTGCATAACTCCAATTGTATCGTGACTTTTCTGCTGTGGTGGTCTCGGTTCTTTACAGGCCCGCCCCTTTTAAAAATTTTGCTTTGGACTATATATAGGATTATCGTGGTAATGCGTTGCGTATTTTTTTCGGCCCATCTAAAGGCGACTGGGAGCCTGATGTATATATATATATATGTTAATATATCGCTGTCATATTCAAAATAGTCTTTTTACATTTCAAAATAGTCTTTTTATATTTAATTTCAAATTAGATCTGGCATTTTCTTAAATGACTATATGTATATTTTTCTTTACGTGTAAAAAAAAGTCTAATTTGATCCGGAAAATGTTATAAAGGATTCATTAAATAAGACAAATTTTATGATTAATACAAAACTATGGTGTATTAAATATATTTGGTGGGTTGGGTTAGTAGAGGATAGATTAGAGCAGCTAATCCACGTACCTAGATCATATAGGATCCGTTGTAACGAAACGTGCATTATCTTCCGTTTAATTATGCCACGAATCATTTCTATCCCAGTATATAGGATTTAATAGGTTTCAGGTTTCACCCTATTACTTACTCTTCCCCTAATATCTAGATTTCCTGCAAAATAAAAACCGAAATTTTTCAATCATTTATTTACATATACAGTTTGAGCAGTCCTAATATTGTCGGAAACCCTGTAAAGAGACCCAAGAGAGATTATAGAATGTCGGGAAAACCCTGTAAAGAGACTCTCAAGACCTTAGATACAAAATATATGGATGCGCACTGGCCCTACAATTTTTTTAATTACTTTTTAATATACATTTGACTCTCTTACTCTCATATAGTCAACCATATCTCTATTTTGGGCGAGCTGAGATAGACCTATCCAGAAGGGAGTTGTAAGTGCAAACGAGCAAAAAAGGTATATACTTCAATTGAATTCTTTATACCATAGCCTACCTATCCTTATACATTCTATTTTCTAAAAGGGCTAACCATGATGGAAGACTTTCAGCTTAAGGAAACGTACGATTACATGTAAAATGTATATTGTATGACCATACAGACTTATTGCTCAGTTTTGTCAAGTTTCATTAACTTACGTTCGCTTAAGCAAATGCACATTCCGTTTCGAAATTTGACAGTTCAAAAAAAAAACAAATTAGACTTCAAACACTGCGACATAAAAGCAAAAACCCTCACTTAACCATATGGGTAAATTACGATTTTGACAAGACACTTTTATCTGGCTTTTTGTTGACTTTTCAAATTACTTAAGCCAGCAAAATGGTTAGCCCTTCAAGTCTTCCACGGTTAGCCCTTACGACCTTATATAGTCTCTCAAATCTGACTGCTGATGTTGAGCCAAAACAAAAGCATATACGAAAGAAAAAAATGATATTTTAATTATGTTACTATATTTACTATGTTTTTTTTTTATGTTTTAATAATAAAACATAATAAAAAAAAAAAAAAAATATGTTGTAATGATTTTTTGAAATAAAATAAAAAAAATTTAAATAAATTTTTTTTCTATACATAAAAAAATAATAATAATGTAAATTTCTCAAAAAAAAAAAAATATATTTTCTATATAAAAAATGAATCCTTTTTTTTTCCTCCTTTTCTTCTTCATCTTCTTTTATGCGATATACCAAACAGAGAGAGCAAAAAAACAAAAAAAAACAAATGTAAAAGGAAAATTAAAGTGTTTTTGTGTTATTTTTTTTTTTTGTTTCTGTTTATGTTTGAGAACATAAAAATATGAAATGAATGGATTAAAAAACAAACAAAAAAAAAGTAAATATTAAAAAACATAAAAAAAAAAAAAAAAATATCTACACATAATATTTTATGTATAAAATACTCTCGAAAAACCATCAACAAAAAAAAAAAAAAAAAAAAATGAACAAACGAAACAAACAAAAAGCAAAGAAGCATAAACCATTTTTTTTTTTTTTTATACTATTTTATGAATTTTTATGAATATATGTATATATATACATATATATATATATATATAGGTATTTGGGTGTTAACGTATATATATATTATGCTTTTGACTTCCATTTATAGGAATCCAAACACACATATACAAATACACACAATCATATATGCTTTGCTATCCAATATACATAATAATTTTGTATATGTATATATACCAAAAAAAAAAGTGTATAATAATTTTTCACACTTATATTTCACTTAAAAAGTTACAATATAAAAATTATCAAAAAAAAACAAAATTAAATAAAGCAAAATAATTTTCAAAAAAAAATTTAATAATTTTTTATAAAATTTAAAAAAAAATTTAATTTAAACAATAATTTTTTTTTTTTTTGTGTTAAAATTTATATTGCGAGAAGCACTAAATACAAAAAAGTGCGTTTTATTATATACAAAACTGATTATTTTGTTTGTATTTTTTTATATATGTATATATATATAAATCCCACCCAATTTTTTTCTGCAAAAGGATCAAACCACCAACACAAACAAAAAAAAAACAAATATTCTCCAACAAAAATTCGCCAAAACTGACATTTAAACCAAAAAAAACATATTAAAAAATAATTTACAATAAAAAAAAAATTATTTGCTCAAAAAAAAAATAATGGAAAAAATACACACAACACAAAACACATCCCCCATAATACACACACACACACACAAAGCACAATCCAACAGCAAAACAGCAACAAGAAATAGTGTGTGGCTTATAATTTTATATTCGAAAATATTCAAACACATTTAAATTTACAATGATTGTGTGTGTGTGTGTGGATTTGTGTGTGCATTTTATATGCAGATTTAATATAATATTTAAATGTGTAATTTTTCTTTTAATAGGAGGCGTGACTAATTTTTTGTTGTTATAATTATTTTGAGCTAACCACACACATTTTTTTTTTTTTGTATAGACACATTTTTGTTTTTTTTTTTTGTATAGATACATTTTTTTTTATACAAACTCCTATACAAATGGAATTATTACTTATGTATATAAAGAAAATTTCATATTTACCATTTTCCCAATTTTCCAAATAATGTAAAAAAATTTCTTCTGTGTTAAATTTTTTGTATCCTTTTTTGTTTTTGTTTTTTGGTTCAGTTTTTATTATGATGTGCGTATGTTTGAAGGATGTGGTGTGTTTATAGTGTGTGGTATGTGTGTGGATGGAGGGTAGGGCTTAGAAAAAAAAATAATAATAATAGTAAATAAATAAATAGACAAACACACACACACTAAACTAAAACAAAAATATATGAAAATTTTCATACAAATTTAAATGGGGAAAAATATATATGAATTTTTTTTTTTTTGAATGCTTTTACGCACACACATTTTACACAACAACAGCAACAACAACAGCTAAACTTAAAGGGCGGGAAAAAATGATTTATTTACTTGTCGTTTTTTTGAATATCATAATAAAAACATTAAATTTTATTTTAAGCTAAAAAAAAAAAATGATTAAATGAAAATGTACATAAAAAAAAAAAAAAAAAAGCATAAAACATAAAATATTAAAATTTTTTTTTTAAAGAAAAATGAATGAAAAATTTCAATTTTTTTCTTTTGTTTATTATTATTATTATTTGTATATATATATATATGCAAATAAAGCATATATATATATATTTATAATGTATAACAGATTCATTGAATTTTCATATTTTCCGAAGCGCATGAATGTATAACAACAACAACAAAAATAACAAGAAGAAGAAAATTAAAAAATATGAATTTATTTTTATTTCAAATTTAAAATATTATATTTTAATTATTATAATTAATTAATTTAATATATATATAGTTTATCGGTGGCTTACTGTGTGTATATTAGTGTATATATACTATGCTGCAGTGCATGAGATCGTCGTAAGTTCCATTTCCGGCTAATTTTCTGGAATTGACTCCCAGCTTTAAATGAGTAATTGCGGGTAATAAGACTATATGGATTTAATATGCTGTTGGGTGGTCGGGTCTATAGTTTGCTGACAAACAATCGACTTACTATAAAGCCATATTGTTGCAATATACAGTTCCTCCGCGCTACAGAGGAATCTATGGTTCGCGGAATCGCGTATATATAGGTCCTCGAAATTGCAATACAATGTCGGGGGAAAAATTCTAAAGAGGTAGGCCTATAGGCCACCCTACACCAGGCTGTTGTGCCAAAAGAAGAAGAATATAGTTTTTATATAAAATATTAAAGTCTTCGGAAGTGAAAAAGGATTGGCTAAGGACGTGAAAGAAATTTGGCTTATAAAGTCAACCGTTGTAATATATATATATCTGTTAATTCATGAAGGTCCAGAGAGATAGAGAGCATAATGGGCCTATGTTAGTCCGCTTGAGTGTGTTAATCCCTTTTGAATACACTCTCTTCCAATCCATCCATCCCATCCCATCCTAAAGTCTTATTCATTATTGATGGGATAACGTTTATGTATGTCTCTATGTCTCATTGGTCTCGTAGTATTATCACTCCAGTGCTGATGACTCAATGCGGCTCACGTACTATTCATTTGACGAACCAACTCTGATGATGGATATATGTGATAATTTGCATTTGCTCCAGAAAAAAAAATGGGGGTAGACATATGCCATAATACCAAATCTCATCTCATTCAAAAATATCACGCATATATGTTAATTTCGGAATATATATATATGCTGTCATCAGGATGGTTATATTCAATTACCCATCTTTAAAAAAGTCTTAAATATATATATAGATACATGAGATTTTGATAATGTATATTAGTATACCTCTGAACTGAATCCACATTAAGCCCCCCTCCCCATATATTTCTTTGGTTTATGTTGATTTAGAGATTGTGAAAAAATCAGGGGGATATATTTCCCTTATATTTTTTTATCATTTTACTTGTAATATTGCGTAACAATACTATATATATATATATATATATAAACGTATATATATATATATATAAATCGTATACGTGATACCATTTTGTTATATCTAATTTTCCTTTTTTCTTTTTCAAAAAAATTCACAATGAAAATATTATAAATGGATCATTTTTTTCTACTATATATTTTGTTGACATGTTGAAATCTTTAACTATTTAACTAATTTTACAGTAGTTTAATAATCATAGGCTCTTTTCCATTCATAGACTATCCATACTACCCAATAGATATGGTACATTTCCTGAATACCAAACAGATTGGCTTCATACACTCTTCTTCCATATACTTTGCAATATTGATGGTTCACGAGTATGCTAGTTGTAACAAAAAAAAAACGGTGTTATAGCCGTTTAATTGGAGCCTCCTGAACAGGCCGGATCATGAGGCTCGGCCACTTAAACCAACCAACCAACCAGACTTATCAATTTATACTCGAAAGAGAACATTTGTCTGCTGCCTATATGTATATATAATTTTGTTCGGGGTCAGTTTACTCTATTTCGAAATTAATTTATCACCATCCAACCCCCCCCCCCCCCCCCCCCCACCCCTTTAGTGGCAGATATTTGAACTAATTTTAAACTTTAATATCATTATTATATTGTTATCTTTCCAAACGAATTGTCACACTTCGACATTTACCATTAATTTTTGGCTTAAAAAAAAAACAAAGATATATATTGGTAAATTGATAACAGCGCCGTCTACTGAACAAATTTAGAATTTCTGTCAATAAATTATTTTTTTTTGTTTTCCAATATTTATGTTAAGTTTTCCAAAACGGATAGTCCCCATTATAAATTTAATGTATATATAACGTTTAGTATTTAAACGACGAACGGAAGAATAGAAAAGCGTTCAAAATAAAGGATTTGTTTACATAAAAGGGGATAATTTAAAAATGGGGAGAATTTATATATGTAAACATTACACATTTATATTTAAAAAAAAATTAATAGAGTTTGAGAGTAAAAAATTCGAATAAGAGAAAATAATATATATATATATATGTAAAAGTGTATAATTCTGCATTTTATAGTATGCCTAGACATCATAAAATTATTATTAATCTAAAATAAATTTAATTGTCATTTTGTTTAATCATTTTGAATATATGTATACACAAAAAAAGGACTCTTTTGGCCTTAATGAATAAATGATGCCCAGTATATTAAAAAAATATGTTTCAAAACATATTCTCAGGCGTATAAAAATTATTTATAAATTGTTCTTAAGTTTACAAAAAAAAAATAAACATTTTGCCGGTTTGAATCTAAAATTTTATAATAAATTTTTGGTTTGAATCTAAATTAAAACTTGGTTTGAATCTAAATTAAAATTGGTTCTTGAAAATGGTATTACGAGTGTCGTTTTAAAACGACAGATGGCGTCAAATTGGTTGGAATCTGAAATTATATAATTTTTTCGATGCTCGCCTATTGTTTGGGTTATTTTTCTTTTATAATTTTACAATTCTTCACAATGGTTTTTTTTTACTTAACACGTTTGGAGTTGGGATTGGGAATGGGAGAGGACATCCAACACGTTGAAGTTGGGATGGAAGGACAGGACACATCTACTGTGCAATTGTAGGTATCGTGTTCGTTTGTATAATATTGAAAATTACTACATTTTTTTATATATAATCGGCATTGCATACTATTAGGCTTTAACTGATAAAATTTTTGAAAAAATTAATAATTTAATAAAACACCACACCACTCTTTGATCGTCCTTAACCATTTTGTGGTGTACCAAGATGCCTTAACACAAACCTACAAATTAAAACTAATACTTTTCTTTCTTTTTCAGATAAATGGAGGAACAATGAAGGGCCTACTAGACATTCGAAGCTCTTCATACAAGGCCTATCGGAAAAGACGGCCGCAGAGCTACTAAAGTGCAGCAGAACCAGAACACTGGTGGTGAGCTTCCTGACTGGACACTGCGTGGACTCAAGAAACATCTAAACACACATTAGGACTAAGTCAAGACCGATTGTGTAGATTCTGCGAATATGAGGACGAAACATCGGAGCATATACTGTGCGAATGTGAAGCCCTATTATATAAGAAGCTAATACATTTCGGCAGCTATATACCGTGTCCCCATCTCGGAATCATGGAATTTATCTTTGACAAGACTATGTACAACTGAATTGCCAGTACTGGTCTGTGTCAAACGAGTGAACAAAGAGGGGTAGTTTACAATAAGCCTAAGGCTGCAATGACGAGTCTGGTCAGAACTCTGATGACCCAAACTCAAATCTATCAAATCTATTTATCTAATAAAACACAAATTTCAATCATTTTTTTTTATATATATATTTTAATTCTTTTTTATCTGTTACTTTTGATATATATATATATATATATATATATATAGTTTTCATTATAAATAAAACTATTATAGTAATAATTAAAAAAATTAAAATTAAATTAAATTGATATCCATAATATTTTTTTTTATATATATATATATATTAAATTTATAATTTTTTTATCCTGTTTTTTTTTTTTTCTTATTATTTTTTTTTGGCTAAATTAAAGAATAAACTAATATTGACATAATTTAAATTGTTTTAAATTACACATAAATATTTCTAAAGTGATCATATTTCATTTCTTATATTTATTATTTATTATTTTTTATGGTATACATTTTTTTTTCCTTTATTCTTTTTTGTATTTTTGTTTTTTGTTTATATTATTTTTCTTTTTTCGTTTTCCTTTTAAATATTACACTAGCATTCCAATTTTAATTTAAAAAAAAAAAAAAAACTAAACAAAAAAAAAAACGTTTTTTTGTTTTGTTATACTCCGGAGGACAATGCGCGTGTGGTCAAGAATTGACAATGTCGCTGCTCAGTTGTTGCTGCAAATCGGTCAAAAATTCAGTTTTGCAGCAAAAAGCAGCACAATTAGTCGGATTAAAATTAAAATTCAGAATACAATTGCAGCGCCTCTGCAGTACAAGACTGCAAAAGTTTTAATTTTCAAAATTTCAATTTTCTTTTTTTTTTTTTGTATTCTTCTCGTGTTTTATAATAATTGAATTGAGAATAGCAAGCCATGAAGATTATATGACGTAATTAAATTGTTTATAAATTTATGATTTTATATCTATTTTTTTTTTTTTTTAATTTTCTGTGAATGTGGGAGAATTATTTGGCTGTTTGCAGCCGGTTCGTATTCAATATTCAGTTGAAATTTATGCATAACCTGTTGCTTTTCAATTTTTTCCCTATGGCTCTGATAATTTTCGTACACCATCTATTGCGCTACACACTTAAAACACTCGTCAAACAAAATTACCATGATATAGTATGTATATATATATATTGGTCCAGAGATTCTGTAACACATATCCGGGGATATATATATATATATATATATATATATATATATATATATATTCCGAATTATTGTCCGGAAATTAAATTCTAAATATACCGAATATTGTGTCGTCACAAAACTCATCATAATTCCAAAACATTTCGGATGCTATATAGTCTATTTACATAGAGAGAAATCCGGGGGGACCAATATATTCTTCGCATATGATTCTGTCCGGGAATCTCAACAGAAAAAAAAAACAATATAAAAACTTTTCGTTACGTAAAAGTAAATTTTACGTTACAATAAGTAATTTTCGAGTAATTTTTGCATTACAAATTACAAATGATACAAACGCGCGCAAATGATAATTTATCTTCTCGATATGTTGTATATAATACAATATTTATATTGGCGAAGCATATTTTTAGGCGTACACAAAAAAAAAATTATATAATAATTCTGATTTGTATCAAATATATATGTTCCCAAATTTTATTTTAAATATTTAGTAATAATTAATTTTGAATTAAAATGGAACACTAGATATTATTTATTATTTTGTTATAATTAAATTACATTATTTAATTAATTAATTATTTAATTTAAAACAATCTCCCGCCCCTCATATAATCAAAAAAAAAAATTATAATAAAAATTTTGCATTTGTAAATAAAAATGAATTTGTATAAATTACCAACAACACAAATTAGAATTTATTTATTTTTTTTTACTTAATAATTTTTTTCGCCAATTAATTTTTACTTTACTTAATTTTTTTTTTTTTGCTAATTGTTAACCTTTTTACAAAGCCCCAATTTTTTTATTAATAATTTGAGGTTATATAACTTTGATATTTTTTTTGTATTTAAATTGATTCTCAAATTCAATTCTCGTATAAATTGAAAAATTTTGATTCAAATTCTCGTGTAAACTGAAACAACAACATATAATTCTCTCTCATTAATTTTTAACATTGATTCAATGGAAATTCTTCTGTTTGATTCAATGGAAATTCGATTGGGCTGTGTGCTTGGAACTTATGGGAATATTTCTTCATTTTTAAACATTTTAGTATTTAAATTTGAGAGGAAAAGAGGACGACAATAAAATATATTTATATAAAATTCATTTTCCAACGTTTTTTTCCCCTATTCTGGCGTTAATTTACTTATATAACTTTTACTTAAAAGTTATATAACCTCAAATTTATTTAATATCTTACTAAACAAAAAAGTATAAAGTTAATAATCTAAATTAATTTTTTATATTTTTTTATATTAATTTTTAAATTTGTTTTGTGTTTTCTAGAAAAATATTAATAATTTTTTTTTTTTTTATTTATTTAACAAAATTTTGTTTATTGAAATAAACATTTAAAAAAAAAAAAAAAAAATTAATTACTTAAATTTCTAATTTAATTTTTGTTTATTTTAAATATTCAAGAATATTTTTTGTTATTTTAATTTTAATTTTTTAAAGTGTACAAAAAGAAGAAAAGAAGATTTTATTTTTATTTTTTTAATACTTATTTAATTTTAATTTTTATTATATTTTTTTTTTAAATAGATTGAAGTGGTTTTTCTGTACAGCATAAGAAAAAAACAAATAAAAAAAAACAGAGATTAAAATTTTAGGAACATTTTTTATGTTTTTTCGATTCAATTTAAAATTTAAATAAAATGAAATTTAATTAAAAGGTTTTTTAAAGGTTTTACACAAAATGAAAAATGAAAAAAAAAAAAAAAACAAATTCACCTTTCCCCCCTTTTTTGTGTCCTAACACGTCTCACAAAAAAAAAAAAAACAATATAAGCATTGTTGTAATTTGTAATAAATGAGACTAAGTCGACACCCTAAAGTGCCGTTCGAATCGAAATCACTGTGACTGCTACTTAATTAAATCAACGCGTACGATGTACGATTTCTGTCATTCCCATATATTTAGCAGTACGCGACGTACCACAGGGTCTCGACTAACACACACAATTTATTTATCTCTCTCCCTCTGTACTGTTTGTTTTTTAAATTGAATTAAGGTCGGCGAACAGAGAATTGCAATTTTAATCGATAGGCGCGCGCTAGAGCTTTAATTTTTTTTTATTAACTAGCTAGTAGCGGTGGAAAATTTTGTGATTTTAATTATGAACGAATTTAAAAATAATAAATAACCTCCAGTATTTTATCTAGCATTGGTGTAAAATTTGTTCAGCATTGTTGGAAATTCAGCAATTCAATTTGGTTGGCATTGTGGTATTGTTTGTTTGTTCGCTTACATTAATTTCAATATATGTATTCAAACTTCAAACACCTGCCCACCATCCCCCTTCCACAAGTTATCACTATCGAATTGCAATTGTCCGCCATCCTTTAATATAAATAATTTAGCTAGGGCGGCACGGTCTTTACATTCTAAATTATTTTTTTAACAACAAAAAATAATAACCAAAAAAAAATGTAAATTAAAAATTAATTTTTTTTTTTTTTTTAAATTGAGTCGGAAAATTGATTTTGTACAAAACAAAATAAAAAAATCAAATGAAAATTATAACTAAAATGGCAGCAAAACAAAAATCTTATGATCTAACTTTTTTTTTTTTTATATTGGTAAAATTTTAAATCTAATAAATTAAGATTTTTAAATAAAATTAAATTTGAAATGTATAAAAAAAAAATATTAAAAATTATTAATCGAGGATAAACAAAAACAATAATTAATAATTAATAATAATAATAAGACTACTATAGAAAACTAATATTTTTAAATAATTTACCAGATACATCCTGTTCTGTATTACCACGATTTGATGAACCAGATGATTTATTAGAACCATTTGTAATCGTCACTATAGGTATATATTTAAATTAATAAATTTTTAATTTAAAAATAATATAAATTTAGTAAGTCACTTCACGAGGGTAATTAAGTTTAATAAGAATTTTTTTTTTTTGTGTAAATTTATGAAATCCCGGTCTACCCGTTCGTTTATTTTTTAAAATTTTGCTACAACTCTTGTTGTTGTTGTTTTAGCATGCACCAGACCTGAAAATATATTACGACCTGATTCCGAGTTGGATATCCTTGGAATTTGGGAGAGTTCAACAGATGTTCAGTGCCAGAGTTTCTCCGGTACATAAATAACAATGATATAGGGTCTCGACTGTCTGGTTTAATCTTGTGGTTGTTGTTTTATGTTGGTATTTGTTGTTGATATATTTTGTTTGTGCATTTGTACCAAAAAATTTGTAAATAAACGAACGGAATACTAAATATAAAATTATGCAGAAATACACACCCCAGAAGATGTGTGATTATTTTTTAACTCGTGAAGGTGACTTAATTTGTATATATAAAAACTAATTACTTTGATTTGTTTGATGTATAATTGATGTAATATCACTTTGTGATGCTGATATATCTTTACTTGTTAATACATCCGAGCTACTTGACCCTACAAAAAAAAAAAAATTGAGTAAGAAAATTTCAACTAAAAATTTATTAAAAAAATAATTTTTACCTGATGATATATGCCTATCTGTACAACCATATTGAATTGGCTGATACCCATGACTAGGGTTATATGTTGCTGAATATGGCATATAAAGTGGAGGATTTGGTAATGGTGCTATATCACTTGTAATACTTTCAGTATCACCAAGACTAATTGTTGAACGACCTGATTTTTTTTATATATATAAATTAATTTTAAAAATAAAAAAAAATTTTAACTTACAATTTTGTTTCTTACCATCACTTAATACATAATAACATTGTTCAGAAAATGTTAATTTATTTACAGTATGTTTAATTAAATTATTTCTTAACATTGATGATACTATTCGTCTAGCCTCTCTACGATCTTGTATATCTTCAACATTTTCTAATACCCAATTAACAGCATCAGCACCAATAAATGCATTTGGTATTGTTATTTTTAACCACATTCTATCACGTATTTCTAAACCACTATCTGGTTTAATCATTGCTTTAACAATATCTTCTAAATTATTACGATCTAAACGTTCTTTTATTGTTGGTTCTTGTATAATATCTTGATGGCATATATTATTATGTGATGTTAATGCTTGTGTATGGGCTACCCATGCACCAGGATCAATTGGTCGTACTGGTTCTGTACGTGGTATTGTAAAATAACCTTTTGGATTTGGATCCCAACATTTAGCAACAACTAATTTTATTGGACCTGGTTTTTGTACAACTTCCCTTAATACTCTAACAGCTTCATCATTTGTCATATTTTCAAAATTAACATCATTTACTTGTAATATCATATCACCAGGTTCAATACGTCCATCTAATGCAACAGCACCACCTTTCATAATACTACCAACATAAATACCTATAAAAAAAAATATATTTTGTTTTTTTTAATTTTTATAATAAAAGAGTAAGAAAATTTAATTTTTTTTTACCTCCATCTCCACCACGATTTGATTGACCAACAATTGATATACCAAGAAAATTAACAGCTTCCATATTTATAGAAACTGTTATTATATTTAATGACATTGTTGAATCTGTAATTGAACTGTAACTAGATGTACGTGACATACTTGGTGCACGTTTCTTACGACGTTGTGGTTTTTTACGTACTTGTAATCTTTGTTGTATACTACTACATTCAGTCATATCTCTATCTAATGTTATTTCACTTTCAGTACCAAATAAACTAGTTGAATCTAAATCACTAGATAATACAGATGCTGATTGATATGTTAATGGTGGTATCATTTGATTTTGATGATGATGATGTTGTTGTTGTTGTTGTACATTATTTAATGTAACTGATGTTAAACCACTAATAATACCACTACTACCACCTTTAACAATATATATATATATAAATGGAAAAATGGAAAATTATATTAATAAATAAATTTAAACAATCACAAACAAAAATATGAATTGGATCTTCTTAAGAACTTTATATAAATATTTTGATTTACATGCATAAATGACCAAATAAAATTTAAAAAAATTTGTTTGAACAAGTACATTAGGGCTAAACCGCACAATTTTTAGAATTATTTAGTTGGCTCAACTTTTGAGATATCTAAAATTCTTGGTAATTCTTAATTATTAACTCGATAACTTACATACAAAGTATATTATATATATACGATTTTCAAAGTTTATTACCCCATATATAAATATATATATTTTAAATTTTAATTAATTATTTACCACCAATAATACCAGTTCCACCACCACCACCACTACCAATTATTTTATTATTTGAATTACGTATTGTTGTTGTACATGCTATTTCACTAGTTGGTATTTCTGAACAATTATCAGATTGATTACTACCATCAGCTGATACAAGCTTTAATTTAAAAAAAAAAAAAAATAAATAATTAAATTAAACTAATTAAGAAAAATATTATATAGATTTTTTTTTTACCCATGAAACTACACGACCATTAAAACAAGGCAATATTGTTGAATCATCAGCAATTTCTTCTTTAACAACACTAAAAATTAAAAATTAAAATTATTTAAGCAATTTATTAAGAAAATTTAAATATTTATACCCAAAATCAGCATCCATTGATTTAAAAAAATATTTATAATTATTATTTTGTTTATTTAATACCATTTTAAAATCTCTTAATGTTACTTGAGCAGATGGTAATGGTATTTTAACAAGATATGGTGTTGTTTCATCATCAATATGATAAATAACTTTGGTTTCTAGAGAATCACCCATTTTTTTTTTTATTTTTTTGCTTTCTGTTTTTCTTCACTTCTTTTTACACCACAATAAAATTGTGAACACAAAAAAAAAAAAATTTGTATTTTTTAAATGACAATATTAAATTCACTATCACTTTTAAAAAACAAAAAAAAAAAACAAAATCCTTAGATATTTTCCATTTTTCTATATATAAACAGAAAATAATAATACATTTTAATTCTTTGTTATTATGAAAAATTAATTAAATTTATATGTGTTTATATATTAAAGACTTCTTTCCCATAAAAAATTTTTAAATCCATCACCCAAGGTATATATACAGATACAACAAATCCCAATATCAGTGATCTGCTCTGTTTTGTGTTACATGGAATTTTATCCTATTTATTAAAAAATATAAATTCGAATTTGACTCTTATATATTATTTACAATTTTCGCATTTTTTTTCTTTTTGATTACAAAAATTGAGTAGATTTTTTCCGATTATTATTTTTGAATTTTTTTTTTTTTTTTGTAGTAGGTACCTATTTTCTATTGAAATTTTCTTTTCCTTAGTTAATTTTCGAATGAAATGGGGGAAAAAAAGCCGATTTGAATTTATTTATTTTTATATCACCAAGTTATGTTAAATTAATATATATAAAGAAAAATTTCCAACAAATCTTTTAAATTTTGAGTTTCTTTCACAAAAATTCATCTTAGGCAAAATTACAAATTATAAGAAAAACCATTTTTTTTTTTTGGTTAATGAGCAGCCAGAGTAGCAGACGGACGCATCTATCAATAACAACATAAATGTCAAAAAAAAAAAAAAAAAAAAATCTGCTGATGATTTTGATGGAAAAAAAAATTCAGAGGAGACAAAATGAAAATTATCACCAAAATTTTAATTAAATGATTCTCTTAACACACAAATAACATTTTCGTTTTAATTTTTAAAAATACAATTTAGAAAATTATTTAAAATTTCACATTTTTGTGAATATTTTTCCTCCCCGGATAAAATGATAACACAAAAGGCGAACAAAAATTTGTTTTCCATAAAAAAAAAAGTAGATAAATGTCTAACAAACACATACACCCACACAACAAATCCAAGATGGTAGAATCACGCCCAAACGTCAAAAATATATATTGAAAATTATTTATTTATAAATTTTCTTTTTTTTTTTTTTGTTATCCTTTTTTAACTAATCCTTAAAATAATGGAGAGAAACACAAAATGAAAAGAAAATGAACAGTTAAATATATGAAAAAATAATCCGAATACTTTTATTATTATTATTATTATTTTTTTCTTGAAAATAAATTAATTTTTATGACGATTGGTTTTTTGTTTTTGTTTTATTTGGCAACCTTTCAACTTTTTTTATGGCACTTTCTTTTGACATTACATTTTTCTTGTTGATCAACAACCCTACAGAAAAATCAGGTCTGATCGAGACTATTTTTATCCTTTTTTACAAAACTTTTTTCAATCTTCTTTCGCGATTGGTTGCTTTTCGATTGTGATTGGGGTTTTCGACGTTAAATCACATTATGACACTCGCTTGCATACATTACCTTGTTTCCATGTTCTGAAATGGAACCATCAATTATATTCGCTCCATGCCAACCTCGAAATACAACTTAACCCGTTTCCATGCACATTAATGCGAGTTCAACTCGACATGGAAACATATGTAAATGATATCAAATTCGACATGGAAACATAAGCCCATGTACTATTTTTGGTGTAAGTATACAAGCCATACATTATGACGTTCTTACTTTTATCAAATTTTAGAAAGCTCTGCCAATTGTCATGTGTTTAGATGTGTAATAAATTTAGAAAGTAAAAAATTAAAAATTATGAGACAGGTCAGGTAAATATCGATAACAATATATTTATTTAGCCTGTTTTTCCTGCTATTCCTTTTCCCTCCATTATATCGTTTTTCTTTTGTTTCTTTGATCCAGCACAAGTACCTATATTATATTTTTATTGATTTTATTTATGTGTATACGAATACGATACTCTCCATCATGATGAAGTCCTCCTGTGGTCTTTCGTAACTAACGTAGAAAAACAAAAAAAAATCATAAATAATTTGGAAAAGTGGAGAAAAACATGCATAAATTAACTACATCTACGGGAGCGGGACCTAAAATCAAGATTGGCAATATAATCCAGAAAAAAAAAACTAATTCCCAAAGACAAAATTCTTGAAAAGACTAAAACGCCACAGAAGCCAGCCAGCCGACTAAATCGTCTAGACTTTTTTCTGGATATTTGTCTAGAACCCATTTTCTACAGTTCTTAACATGTAACATATATAGTAAAACAAAATTAACTACTGAAATTACCTTGGATGTTCTATGAGGAATTCTTTAAGGTGGGATTCTTCGTTGAGGTGTCAAATTTCTATTATTTTATGCACAAATAAAAATATTTTTAATTTAAATATTCCAATTTTCAATTTGCTGTTAAATTTATTTAAGACACTTGTGAAATTTTGATTTAAAAATGTCATCACTTTGCGCAGCACCCCCGTCAGCCATTTTTTTTTCGGCTTTTTTTTATAGAAAACTTTTTTCATAGCTAAATTTTATATTTTTCTCCAAAAATTCAAGTTTAAAACACAATATTCGAATTATTCACAATTTTATTATAATTTCTACATTTTTTTAGCACTTATTTTAAAGTTTAATGCGCACGAAACACAAAAACTTTTTTAGAGACCTTAAAAAGGACGCGCACAAAATTAAGAAGATGGCGGAAAATGGCGGCTACCGTAACGGCTATAGGCTACTAAAAAATTTCATCCCACGTTCCATGTTCCATATTATGTGGACAGACCGAATAAAAAAAAACCATTAAATTTTAATGTTTTTTTCCATATAACGGTCGACATTTTCGTGTGGCGAGTAGGAGAAACGAATCTTATGTGATTGCAAAAATTACATATTACGAGTGATATGATAATTTTATTATTATAATTTTTAGCAATTTAAGTTTTCAATTAATTATTATAGAAAAATAATTATTTGAATTTATTTAAAGTAAATTTACTTAAGATTTATTAATATTTTTAGTATTTGGTGGTACACCATCTACTGGATGATACACCAACTTTCAAACTAATAATAGCTGCGATATTTTGAATAGGGTTAGGATCATGGTTTGAAGAAATTATATGGATTATATATTCATTTTACCAGAAATTGGCAACCTTTCAACTTTTTTATGGCACTTTCTTTTGACATTACATTTTTCTTGTTGATCAACAACCCTACAGAAAAATCAGGTCTGATCGAGACTATTTTTATCCTTTTTTACAAAACTTTTTTCAATCTTCTTTCGCGATTGGTTGCTTTTCGATTGTGATTGGGGTTTTCGACGTTAAATCACATTATGACACTCGCTTGCATACATTACCTTGTTTCCATGTTCTGAAATGGAACCATCAATTATATTCGCTCCATGCCAACCTCGAAATACAACTTAACCCGTTTCCATGCACATTAATGCGAGTTCAACTCGACATGGAAACATATGTAAATGATATCAAATTCGACATGGAAACATAAGCCCATGTACTATTTTTGGTGTAAGTATACAAGCCATACATTATGACGTTCTTACTTTTATCAAATTTTAGAAAGCTCTGCCAATTGTCATGTGTTTAGATGTGTAATAAATTTAGAAAGTAAAAAATTAAAAATTATGAGACAGGTCAGGTATATATCGATAACAATATATTTATTTAGCCTGTTTTTCCTGCTATTCCTTTTCCCTCCATTATATCGTTTTTTTTGTTTCTTTGATCCAGCACAAGTACCTATATTATATTTTTATTGATTTTATTTATGTGTATACGAATACGATACTCTCCATCATGATGAAGTCCTCCTGTGGTCTTTCGTAACTAACGTAGAAAAACAAAAAAAAATCATAAATAATTTGGAAAAGTGGAGAAAAACATGCATAAATTAACTACATCTACGGGAGCGGGACCTAAAATCAAGATTGGCAATATAATCCAGAAAAAAAAACTAATTCCCAAAGAGCAAAGACAACATTCTTGAAAAGACTAAAACGCCAAAGTAGCCAGCCAGCCGACTAAATCGTCTAGACTTTTTTCTGGATATTTGTCTAGAACCCATTTTCTACAGTTCTTAACATGTACATATATAGTAAAACAAAATTAACTACTGAAATTACCTTGGATGTTCTATGAGGAATTCTTTAAGGTGGGATTCTTCGTTGAGGTGTCAAATTTCTATTATTTTATGCACAAATAAAAATATTTTTAATTTAAATATTCCAATTTTCAATTTGCTGTTAAATTTATTTACGACACTTGTGAAATTTTGATTTAAAAATGTCATCACTTTGCGCAGCACCCCCGTCAGCCATTTTTTTTTTCGGCTTTTTTTATAGAAAACTTTTTTCATAGCTAAATTTTATATTTTTCTCCAAAAATTCAAGTTTAAAACACAATATTCGAATTATTCACAATTTTATTATAATTTCTACATTTTTTAGCACTTATTTTAAAGTTTAATGCGCACGAAACACAAAAACTTTTTTAGAGACCTTAAAAAGGACGCGCACAAAATTAAGAAGATGGCGGAAAATGGCGGCTACCGTAACGGCTATAGGCTACTAAAAAAATTCATCCCACGTTCCATATTATGTGGACAGACCGAATAAAAAAAACCATTAAATTTTAATGTTTTTTTCCATATAACGGTCGAAATTTTCGTGTGGCGAGTAGGAGAAACGAATCTTATGTGATTGCAAAAATTACATATTACGAGTGATATGATAATTTTATTATTATAATTTTTAGCAATTTAAGTTTTCTATAATTAATTATTATATAAAAATAATTATTTGAATTTATTTAAAGTATATTTACTTAAGATTTATTAATATTTTTAGTATTTGGTGGTACACCATCTACTGGATGATACACCAACTTTTAAACTAATAATAGCTGCGATATTTTGAATAGGGTTAGGATCATGGTTTGAAGAAATTATATGGATTATATTATTCCTTTTTTCAGAAATTTCAACAGATGGCGAGGCTGGTTTCTAATAATTTAAATTTTATTTATAGTTTTTTTTATTGGTACAAAATGTTTTTATGTTGATTAGGTGTTATTGGCCTTTTTTAAAAATAATTATGTAAAAATTCATTAAAAAAAATTTTCTCTGGTTATGTTTCTTCCGCCATCTGTTTGTAAATTTCTATACTCAAATCTGCCAGGTCTCATTCTGCTGGCCTATATTAATGGATGTATTTAGTATAGAAATTTACAAAAAGATGGCGGAAATAACTGGATCTATCCAAGTCTCATTCTGTTGCCCCACATAAAGTGACTTGGATGAATTCATAATTCAGTATAGAAATGTCCAAAAAGATGGCGCAAATAACAAGATTTATCCAGGTCTTACTCTTACTCTCTCTGTTAAGCCCACATAAATTAATTAAACGCAAAAAAGAAAAAAAATTATAATTAAGGTGTGTTTTTTATTCCTGCTCAGTTTTTTATTCCTGCTCGCTCAGTGTTTTTGGACAATTAAGTTATTCAAAAGTACCAGCCTATATTTTTTATTGTTTTTCGTTACTATCTGGTAGCACTGAAAAATTTTTAATCTGAAAAATCTGAAACCTGTTTTTTATTCCACAAGTCAGATTAGTCTGATTTTAGATTTAAAAAAAATCTGATCGATCTATAGATTTAAATAAAACACACATTTAGTTTCTTTTTAGCCTGTAGAAACTTTTTGAGAGAAATTACATTTGTTTTATTATTTTGAGATTCTTAATTCTTTCTCAGAAAACTTTTCTCAGATAAATGAAAACCGGTTTTCAAAATAAAAAGTTTTAAAAGCTATCTCTTTTACTCACCACATGCTTTATCGTATTTTTTTTTCCAAGCGAGTGTCATAATAGCATCAATCCCAACTCATTCTCAACTGAAATCCAACTCAATCCAACCTCAATCCCAATTAAATCCCAACGCAATCCCAACTCAATCCCAACTCAATCCCAATTCAATCACAACTCAATCCATTTTCATGCACACTAATCTGAATTGAACTCGAGTTCAATCCGCATGGAAACGTGATAATAGAAATTCTTTCATCTACTCTAATATTTATTAGTAAAGTAGAGTAGATTTTTAACACAAATTATTGTAGTTTGTAAACTCTATTTTAACACAAATTGTCAAATATGTCATTCATGTATATTTTTTTTAATTAATTACACCACGACATTTAATATATTGAAAGTAGAAGCGCGTTTATGTTTTATATATATTTTAAATAAATAAAATCAAAACTAAAATTAGCGAAATATCAAATATAAAAACAAAATTACAATTCTTAAGAATATTTTGTTTAATATACAGGTAAACATTTTTTTATAGTTTATTTCTGGTTTGGATCTTATTTTAATTAGAAGTTTCAAACCCAGCTGCAATTAAAGGAAAATTACAGCAGCGTCATTTGTTTTTTTTTTTTTTTGTACTAATTTTGCCATAAATAAAATTTATCTATTTATTTATATATTTTTCTTCTTTATTTTTTTTTTATAGTAAATAAAAAAAGAAATTATCATAATGTCAACTGGTGGTGATTCAAAGGCACCAATACGGACAGTTAAACGTGTTCAATTTGGTATTTTGGCACCGGATGAAATTGTAAGTTAAAATAGATGAAAATTAATGTACTTTTATTGCTGTACTTCTTCACATTCTAAGGAGAAACGAAATATACATTGCATGTGAATGTTATATACATAGCTATATATATAGAATTAAAAAAAAAAAACAATTTTTGTACTACTCAGCCCCAATGCCGAGAAAATATTAGCATTTAAGAAAATGATTATAGGCGCTTTGATGGAAATTCATATATTTTTAAGATAATAGAAATGAAAATTTAATCAAATAAATTTTAACATTTAACAAATGAAAAGTTAATCAAATAAATGTAACATTTACTTACCCATTCCATATAATATAAATATAAATACTATAAATATGTTAAGCTCTAAATACCTGTAAAATTATTTTGTAAAAAGTAATCATTAATAAAATTATATAAGTAATAGTTGAATTAGCTGTATATATTAAGGATATTTTGTAATTCTAATTTTATTCCTATGTGATTACAATTAGGAATAACATTAGAAGTACACAAATTGCTTTACCCTTTTTTCTGAAATTATTAGAACAATAGTTAAATATATAAAATAGTTGAAATTTTCTCTGCATTTTTTTTTTTTTCATAAATTTTTGTATGATTCTAAAATATTTCCTAGGTAGTAGAGTATTGAATATAGCTTGATGTATGAAGCCTGTTGCATGTCTGTTATAAGTACGTAATAGTAGAATAATTAGCCAGGATTATAGCACTAATAGAAATATATGTATCTCAACTTTATTACTTCTGTAAACTTTTCTGTAACGAATTATAAAATTCCTGGTTTTCTAAATATAATGTATATTTATTATCTATCTTAAACAACCAAATATAACTTTATTATTTTTCAATTTTACATTTCTATTTATTTCTATTTTTTTTTTTTTGAAAATTATACAGCGTCGTATGTCTGTAACTGAAGGTGGTGTATTATTTCCTGAAACAATGGAAGGTGGTAGACCAAAATTAGGTGGTCTTATGGATCCAAGACAAGGTGTTATTGATCGTAATTCACGTTGTCAAACATGTGCTGGTAATATGACAGAATGTCCTGGACATTTTGGTCATATTGATTTATCAAAACCAGTATTTCATATTGGTTTTATAACAAAAACAATGAAAATATTAAGATGTGTTTGTTTTTATTGTTCAAAATTATTAGTATCACCAAATAATCCAAAAATAAAAGAAATTGTTATTAAATCAAAAGGACAACCAAGAAAACGTTTAGCATATGTTTATGATTTATGTAAAGGTAAAACAATATGTGAAGGTGGTGAAGATATGGATTTAACAAAAGATGGTCAACAAATTGATCCAAATAAAAAACAAGGTCATGGTGGTTGTGGCCATTATCAACCATCAATAAAACGTGCTGGTTTAGAATTAATGGCCGAATGGAAACATATTAATGAAGATTCACAAGAAAAAAAGATAAATGTTAGTGCTGAACGTGTATGGGAAATATTAAAACATATTACAGATGATGAATGTTTTATATTAGGTATGGATCCAAAATATGCTAGACCAGATTGGATGATTATAACTGTATTACCAGTACCACCATTAGCTGTACGACCAGCTGTAGTTATGTTTGGTGCTGCTAAAAATCAAGATGATTTAACACATAAATTAGCTGATATTATTAAATCAAATAATGAATTAAAGAAAAATGAATCTAGTGGTGCTGCTGCACATGTTATACAAGAAAATATTAAAATGTTACAATTTCATGTAGCTACATTTGTTGATAATGATATGCCTGGTATGCCAAGAGCAATGCAAAAATCTGGTAAACCATTAAAAGCATTAAAAGCACGTTTAAAAGGTAAAGAAGGACGTATTCGTGGTAATTTAATGGGTAAACGTGTTGATTTTTCAGCACGTACTGTTATAACACCAGATCCAAATTTACGTATTGATCAAGTTGGTGTACCAAGATCAATAGCACAAAATTTAACATTTCCAGAATTAGTAACACCATTTAATATTGATCGTATGCAAGAATTAGTTAGACGTGGTAATTCACAATATCCAGGTGCTAAATATATTGTTAGAGATAATGGTGAACGTATTGATTTACGTTTTCATCCAAAACCAAGTGATTTACATTTACAATGTGGTTATAAAGTTGAAAGACATTTACGTGATGATGATTTAGTTATATTTAATCGTCAACCAACATTACATAAAATGAGTATGATGGGGCATCGTGTTAAAGTATTACCATGGTCAACATTTCGTATGAATTTATCATGTACATCACCATATAATGCTGATTTTGATGGTGATGAAATGAATTTACATGTACCACAATCAATGGAAACACGTGCTGAAGTTGAAAATATACATATAACACCACGTCAAATAATAACACCACAAGCAAATAAACCAGTAATGGGTATTGTACAAGATACATTAACAGCTGTTAGAAAAATGACAAAACGTGATGTATTTATTGAACGTGAACAAATGATGAATTTATTAATGTTTTTACCAACATGGGATGGTAAAATGCCACAACCATGTATATTAAAACCAAAACCATTATGGACTGGTAAACAATTATTTTCATTAATAATACCTGGTAATGTAAATATGATTAGAACACATTCAACACATCCAGATGATGAAGATGAAGGTCCATATAAATGGATATCACCTGGTGATACAAAAGTAATGGTTGAACATGGTGATTTAATTATGGGTATATTATGTAAAAAATCATTAGGTACATCAGCTGGTTCATTATTACATATATGTTTTTTGGAATTGGGTCATGAAATTGCTGGTCGTTTTTATGGTAATATACAAACAGTTATAAATAATTGGTTATTATTAGAAGGACATAGTATTGGTATTGGTGATACAATTGCTGATCCGCAAACATATAATGAAATCCAAGGTTCAATTAAAAAAGCTAAAGATGATGTTATATGTGTTATACAAAAAGCACATAATATGGAATTAGAACCAACACCAGGTAAAAATATACATACTATATTTATATATATATATATTTTTAAAAAATATCTTAATAAATAATTATTATAATTTAATATTTTCTTTTAAGGTAATACATTACGTCAAACATTTGAAAATCAAGTAAATCGTATATTAAATGATGCTCGTGATAAAACTGGTGGTTCAGCTAAAAAATCATTAACCGAATATAATAATTTAAAAGCAATGGTTGTATCTGGTTCAAAAGGTTCAAATATTAATATATCACAAGTAATTGCATGTGTTGGTCAACAAAATGTTGAAGGTAAACGTATACCATATGGTTTTCGTAAACGTACATTACCACATTTTATTAAAGATGATTATGGTCCTGAATCACGTGGTTTTGTTGAAAATTCATATTTAGCTGGTTTAACACCATCAGAATTTTATTTTCATGCAATGGGTGGTCGTGAAGGTTTAATTGATACAGCTGTTAAAACAGCTGAAACTGGTTATATACAAAGACGTTTAATTAAAGCTATGGAATCTGTAATGGTTAATTATGATGGTACAATACGTAATTCTGTAGGTCAATTAATTCAATTACGTTATGGTGAGGATGGTTTATGTGGTGAATTAGTTGAATTTCAAAATTTACCAACTGTTAAATTATCAAATAAATCATTTGAAAAACGTTTTAAATTTGATTGGTCAAATGAACGTTATATGAGAAAAATATTTAATGAAGATGTTGTTAAAGAATTAACGGAAAGTGGTTATTCAATACAAGAATTAGAATCTGAATGGGATCAATTATGCCGTGATCGCGATGCATTACGTACAATATTTCCAAGCGGTGAATCAAAAGTTGTATTACCATGTAATTTACAACGTATGATATGGAATGTACAAAAAATATTTCATATAAATAAACGTGTACCAACTGATTTATCACCAATTAAAATTATACAAGGTGTTAGAGATTTATTAAATAAATGTATTATTGTAACTGGTAATGATCGTATATCAAAACAAGCTAATGAAAATGCAACATTATTATTTCAATGTTTAATACGTTCAACATTATGTACAAAATATGTTGCTGAAGAGTTTCGTTTAACTAGTGAAGCATTTGAATGGTTAATTGGTGAAATTGAAACACGTTTCCAACAAGCCCAAGTTAATCCAGGTGAAATGGTTGGTGCATTGGCTGCTCAATCATTAGGTGAACCGGCTACACAAATGACATTAAATACATTTCATTTTGCTGGTGTATCATCAAAAAATGTAACATTAGGTGTACCACGTTTAAAAGAAATAATAAATATATCGAAACGACCAAAAGCACCATCCTTAACAGTATTTTTAACTGGTGGTGCTGCACGTGATGCTGAAAAAGCTAAAAATGTATTATGCCGTTTAGAACATACAACATTACGTAAAGTAACAGCAAATACAGCTATATATTATGATCCAGATCCACAACGTACAGTTATATCAGAAGATCAAGAATTTGTTAATGTATATTATGAAATGCCAGATTTTGATCCAACTAGAATATCACCATGGTTATTACGTATTGAATTAGATCGTAAACGTATGACAGATAAAAAATTAACAATGGAACAAATTGCTGAAAAAATTAATGCTGGTTTTGGTGATGATTTAAATTGTATATTTAATGATGATAACGCTGATAAATTAGTATTACGTATACGTATTATGAATAATGAAGATAATAAATTTCAAGATAATGATGATGATAATATTGATAAAATGGAAGATGATATGTTTTTACGTTGTATTGAAGCAAATATGTTATCTGACATGACATTACAAGGTATTGAAGCAATTGGTAAAGTATATATGCATTTACCACAAACAGATAGTAAAAAACGTATTGTTATTACTGAAACTGGTGAATTTAAAGCAATTGGTGAATGGTTATTAGAAACAGATGGTACATCAATGATGAAAGTATTAAGTGAACGTGATGTTGATCCAGTACGTACATATAGTAATGATATATGTGAAATATTTCAAGTATTAGGTATTGAAGCTGTACGAAAATCAGTTGAAAAAGAAATGAATGCTGTATTACAATTTTATGGTTTATATGTTAATTATAGACATTTAGCATTATTATGTGATGTTATGACAGCTAAAGGACATTTAATGGCAATAACACGCCATGGTATTAATAGACAAGATACTGGTGCATTAATGAGATGTTCATTTGAAGAAACTGTTGATGTATTAATGGATGCCGCTGCACATGCTGAAACAGATCCAATGCGTGGTGTATCTGAAAATATTATTATGGGTCAATTACCAAAAATGGGAACAGGTTAGTTATTTAATATTTTTATGATCAGTTTATTGTCAATTTAAATAATTTTTACATGATGTATAATTCTTTAACAAAACAATTTTCAAAATCAATTAAATCTTCTTAGGTTGCTTTGATTTACTATTGGATGCTGAAAAATGTAAACATGGTATAGAAATTCCGAGTACATTAGTACCATCGTTAATGGGTGGTACTGGAATGCTATTCGGTGCTGGTTCAACGCCATCGATGACCCCTCAAATGACACCATGGAATCATTGTGTAACACCAAGACATAATTCGCCATATGGAGTCAGTAAGTTATCTCTTACATACATTATGATAATTATATTTTAAATAATTGTTGTTTTTTTTTCTTAATTAAATAGTGAGCGGTATGACTCCTGGTGGACCCAGTTTTTCACCATCTGCATCAGATGCATCTGGTATGTCACCGTCATGGTCACCAGGTCATCCTGGTTCATCGCCGAGTTCGCCGGGATCATCAATGTCACCATACTGTCCAGCATCGCCGAGTGCATCACCACAATATTCACCAACAAGTCTCAATTATACAGCATCGTCACCTGGTGCAGCTTCACCAAATTATTCACCAGCTTCACCCAATTATTCGCCTACAAGTCAAGTTTATTCAGCTAGTCCACGTTATTCACCATCATCACCAAATTTCCATCCACCATCGCCAAGATATTCACCAACGTCGCCATCTTATTCACCATCATCACCAATTTATTCACCAACATCGAATTTCCAAGCGGCATCAGCGTCACCAGCAAATGGTTCTAATTTGTATTCACCAGCTAGTGCATATTCTCCATCATCGCCACATTATTCTCCGAATTCGCAGCAATATTCACCGTCTTCGCCGTCATATTCACCATCGTCACCGTCGTATTCACCAACAAGTCCTTGTTATTCACCAAGTTCTCCATCATATTCGCCCTCGTCACCAAATTATACACCAGCAACACCATCATATTCACCAGCTTCTCCAAATTATACAGCTTCACCACATTATTCACCGGCATCGCCTTCTTATTCACAATCAAGCCCAAAATATTCTCCAACAAGTCCAACATATTCACCACCATCACCATCTTATGGTGGTAGTCCGCAATATACACCAGGTAGCCCACAATATTCACCAACAAGTCCAAAATATTCACCAACATCTCCAATATATTCACCAAGTTCACCACAACATTCACCAGCAAATCAATATAGTCCTGGTACTAGTAATTTTTCAGCATCTGGTCCACGTTATTCACCAAATATGTCTAGCTATTCACCAAGTAGCACAAAATATTCACCAACTAGCCCTACATATACACCAGCTTCTCATAATTATTCACCAACAAGTCCATTATATTCACCATCTGCGTCACAAGGATATAGTCCGACTAGTCCAGCATATTCACCAAGTAGTCCATCATTTGATGAATCTGAAGAATGACAGCGCAAAGACACAAAGTAAACTACTATTTCCTAGGATTAACGTTTTATATATAAAAAGGGTTTTTTTATTATAATAAATCAGATTTAATATTTGTAATGGATTTTATTCTTAGATTAAAAAAAAAACAATTGTTGTACAAGCAATAAAACTGCATAAAATAAAATGTTAAAAGTATTTAATACTGTTTAATTTTTGTTCATATAAACTTTGCCTAGAATTTTTCGAGTATTTCTCAATTAATTCGTTGCGTTGGAGTAAAAGTACAATTTGATTCGCAATGGGTTACATTAACTATCTTAAGAGTTGTTGAGTTCATTCGCGTCGCATTGTGTTCAGTCGCGTTACATTGTGAATGCGTTGTTAAGTTCAGTTGAATCACATTGTGAATGAGTTGCAAATGCAAGTTGCGATAACTCAGTTTATGAGTCAATATAGTCCTGGTACTATACGTTGGAATACGTCAATTTGATTCGAAACGCGTTACGATAACTATCTTAAGAGTTGTTTAGTTCATTCGCGTCGCATTGTGAATGCGTTGTTAAGTTCAGTCGCGTTGCATTGTGATTGCGTCGTTAAGTTCAGTTGAACACTCGAGATACGCGAGCATACCATACAAAATATATCGGCATGTCATATTTGACAGAAATCGTACACCACGCGTTGAGTTAGGTTTTAAACTTAACTTGCGACGCTTTTGTGGCCAGAATCTAGCTGTATGCGTAATAATGTTAGCTGGCATGGCAACTCTAAAAAAATATAGCTGTCATGTGGAATATGACATGTGTCATTTTTTTTTATTCAATTACATAACCCCGGGAACTAAATTAAGTTGTTCATTAGTTTTTTTTCGTGCTTGTTGGATTTATAATATTTGGTAATATAACAGTAATAAAGTGAAAAAAAATATAAAATTCTTTGGTTGCGTAAGATTAATATTTTTACATATTAATTTTTCCAATTCCAAAAAACGATTCGAGATATATCGAAAAGTTTTTCATTTTGTATAAAATTCTTTTCTAGATAAATAATGGCAGCACGACGAATTACTCAGTCATCAGTAAATTGGTCTGCTTTGGCTGAACGTGTTCCAATAAATCAAAAACCAAATTTTGCTAATTTTAAATCAAAATCTGATATTTATTTGAGACGGTAATTGAGAAATTTTAATATTAATAAATTATTTTATAATTTTTCTTTCTTTAAAAAAAAATTAGTGTCTTGGCTAATCCGGAAAATCCACCAAAAATTGATTGGTCATATTATAAAAATTTAATACCATCTGCAAATATGGTTGATAGTTTTCAAAAAAACTATGATGGTATTAAGGTACCATATCCAACTGAAAATATAACACCACAAATTGATGCCCAAACAAATGAAACAAAATCAGAAATTGATAAATTTGTAAAATCATCAAATGATCGTATTGGTACATATAAAAAAGATATTGAACATTTAAGTTCATTATTACCATATGATCAAATGACTATGGAAGATTATCGTGATGCATTTCCAAATGATGCATTAGATCCAATTAATCGTCCAACATTTTGGCCACATAATAAAGAAGAACAAGTTGGTTATAAATCAAAGGATGCTGCTGCAGCTGAACATCATTAATTTAAATATACAACAGCAAATATACAATTAACATATAAATTCAGTTTTTATTCAAAAAATTTATTGTAGATAAAAATAAGATAAAAAGTGAAATAAAAATTGTAGGTAAATTTGAAAAACTATAAAGAAAATTTTTTGATTTGATATATACAAGATTTAAATTGGTGAGAAGTTAGATTGTTGGAGTAGAAGGACATTAGTATTGTGGCTTATCGAACCCACAAAGATGATACAAAATTTTAAATCGATTTAAATAATGAATGTAAATATAAATTTTATTAATAAGAAATAATCACAATTTCTAAAATTTATTATAAATTTGTTTCTAGTTTTTTATATGAACTGATAAAATTGATTTTCTTTTTTGGGACAACAAAATTGAAAAATGGTTTTTGATGATAACTGTCAACAGATGGTGTGCTTACTTTATTATAATTGTCAATAGATGGTGTGCTGACAGCCGCCCTTAAGATAACTTCTGATGACATTTTGTGAATCCAAATTGATTCTATTATATGAATTATGATAATTACAATAATTTAAATATTTATATTATATTTAAATTTCCATGATTGAGTTGGATTGGAATTGAATTGAAATGGGATATTGTTAAAATCAACGAACTATATATTATAGAAGCCTAAAGTAAAGAGGTTATGTTTTCATATAAATGATTGGTCCCAAAATCTGACAGTGACGCTGGGGTAAAATGCCAGTTGGCGGATATAAATTTAATAATTAAGGCATGTACTGATTGGTGTAATAATAGAAATCGTGACGTCATTTCGGTTTGTCAATTTTTTTATTGCTTTCTAAGACAAAATTAAAAATTATTTAAATTATAATTAATTATAAATTATCAATAAATAAATAAATTATGCAATAAAAATGATAAATTATGCAATAAAAATGATAAATTATGCAATAAAAAATTTGAGAATAACGAGTGACGTCACGACTTCTATTTTTACACCAATCAGTACATGCCTTAATTATTAAATTTATATCCGCCAACTCAGCGTCGCTGTCACATGTTGGGACACGAATTCTAACCTCTTAAGCCTTCTATAATATATAGTTCGTTGGTTAAAATAAGAAAATACTATTTTAATCAACATTTCCCTTTTTTTCCGTCGGAAAGGAACTAAATCCCTCATAAAATTCATAAGATCTCGCAAAATCCAAAAACCCAGAAACTGGTGTTTGAATTTCCAGGATTTTGATTTCCAGAATTTTGTTTTCCGGGATTTCATACCCAACCCATATTTTGCTTTGATATATCCCAGTGTGACACTTTTGACGTGATTTTTAAGTAAATGTCATTTTCGTATTTCTGACAATTTATAATTTTGTTATGTCAAAAATACGCAAATTTTAAAAATACAACAAAAAGTCTTCATAAATTACGCAAACGCAAATTTGAAGTCGAACATAATAAAAAATATATAAAAAAAATTGTAATTTTTCTTACATTATTTTATAGGATACAAGTTTGTTTTTGTTTTTTTTTCTTTGAAAAAAAAAAACTGAGTGTATTTTCAATAAATAAATTGCTTTAATATCTAATAAGAAAAACAATTTCAAAAAAGAAGAAAAAGTTTTTTTTTTTTTTTAAAATTGTTTAGTGTTTACTTACGAAATTTATTGAAAAGGAAATTTGGTAAGTTTAAAAACTTAATATAAAATAATTTTATTATTTATACCATTGAAAATTTAAATAGAAAAATTTATTCTAAATAATAAATATTACAAAAATTTAAATTATTTATATATTTTTAATGGATATTCTTAAAAAAGTTTAAGGTGTGGCGCATTTTTATATATAATAAATTATTTATAATAATATATATGTATATACATATATAATTTTTGATTTTTATTATTGTGCCGTGTATGGTGTCGTCATCTTATTATAATATTTTGAGAACTCTTATCTGAATTTAGAAAGATTAGAATTACTAGCTATATAACAAAAAAGTTATATTAGTTATAAGTAAAAATTTTTTTGTTTACTAATTGAAATGCTAAGAAATTGATAAAAAATACTAAAATTGGATTATCAATTAAGGGGCTCACAGAAACAAGGTGGTCACAACCGACAAAATCATATTTATTGCTAGTAAAATGCTTTAGGATGGGAAACAATGACCTTATAGGGGAAGGAAATCCGTTTTTAGTTTTTTTAGTTTTTTCGAAATCCAA
>OX457090.1:1714512-1773151 GCA_949752835.1 Empis stercorea
TATCAAAACCAGTATTTCATATTGGTTTTATAACAAAAACAATGAAAATATTAAGATGTGTTTGTTTTTATTGTTCAAAATTATTAGTATCACCAAATAATCCAAAAATAAAAGAAATTGTTATTAAATCAAAAGGACAACCAAGAAAACGTTTAGCATATGTTTATGATTTATGTAAAGGTAAAACAATATGTGAAGGTGGTGAAGATATGGATTTAACAAAAGATGGTCAACAAATTGATCCAAATAAAAAACAAGGTCATGGTGGTTGTGGCCATTATCAACCATCAATAAAACGTGCTGGTTTAGAATTAATGGCCGAATGGAAACATATTAATGAAGATTCACAAGAAAAAAAGATAAATGTTAGTGCTGAACGTGTATGGGAAATATTAAAACATATTACAGATGATGAATGTTTTATATTAGGTATGGATCCAAAATATGCTAGACCAGATTGGATGATTATAACTGTATTACCAGTACCACCATTAGCTGTACGACCAGCTGTAGTTATGTTTGGTGCTGCTAAAAATCAAGATGATTTAACACATAAATTAGCTGATATTATTAAATCAAATAATGAATTAAAGAAAAATGAATCTAGTGGTGCTGCTGCACATGTTATACAAGAAAATATTAAAATGTTACAATTTCATGTAGCTACATTTGTTGATAATGATATGCCTGGTATGCCAAGAGCAATGCAAAAATCTGGTAAACCATTAAAAGCATTAAAAGCACGTTTAAAAGGTAAAGAAGGACGTATTCGTGGTAATTTAATGGGTAAACGTGTTGATTTTTCAGCACGTACTGTTATAACACCAGATCCAAATTTACGTATTGATCAAGTTGGTGTACCAAGATCAATAGCACAAAATTTAACATTTCCAGAATTAGTAACACCATTTAATATTGATCGTATGCAAGAATTAGTTAGACGTGGTAATTCACAATATCCAGGTGCTAAATATATTGTTAGAGATAATGGTGAACGTATTGATTTACGTTTTCATCCAAAACCAAGTGATTTACATTTACAATGTGGTTATAAAGTTGAAAGACATTTACGTGATGATGATTTAGTTATATTTAATCGTCAACCAACATTACATAAAATGAGTATGATGGGGCATCGTGTTAAAGTATTACCATGGTCAACATTTCGTATGAATTTATCATGTACATCACCATATAATGCTGATTTTGATGGTGATGAAATGAATTTACATGTACCACAATCAATGGAAACACGTGCTGAAGTTGAAAATATACATATAACACCACGTCAAATAATAACACCACAAGCAAATAAACCAGTAATGGGTATTGTACAAGATACATTAACAGCTGTTAGAAAAATGACAAAACGTGATGTATTTATTGAACGTGAACAAATGATGAATTTATTAATGTTTTTACCAACATGGGATGGTAAAATGCCACAACCATGTATATTAAAACCAAAACCATTATGGACTGGTAAACAATTATTTTCATTAATAATACCTGGTAATGTAAATATGATTAGAACACATTCAACACATCCAGATGATGAAGATGAAGGTCCATATAAATGGATATCACCTGGTGATACAAAAGTAATGGTTGAACATGGTGATTTAATTATGGGTATATTATGTAAAAAATCATTAGGTACATCAGCTGGTTCATTATTACATATATGTTTTTTGGAATTGGGTCATGAAATTGCTGGTCGTTTTTATGGTAATATACAAACAGTTATAAATAATTGGTTATTATTAGAAGGACATAGTATTGGTATTGGTGATACAATTGCTGATCCGCAAACATATAATGAAATCCAAGGTTCAATTAAAAAAGCTAAAGATGATGTTATATGTGTTATACAAAAAGCACATAATATGGAATTAGAACCAACACCAGGTAAAAATATACATACTATATTTATATATATATATATTTTTAAAAAATATCTTAATAAATAATTATTATAATTTAATATTTTCTTTTAAGGTAATACATTACGTCAAACATTTGAAAATCAAGTAAATCGTATATTAAATGATGCTCGTGATAAAACTGGTGGTTCAGCTAAAAAATCATTAACCGAATATAATAATTTAAAAGCAATGGTTGTATCTGGTTCAAAAGGTTCAAATATTAATATATCACAAGTAATTGCATGTGTTGGTCAACAAAATGTTGAAGGTAAACGTATACCATATGGTTTTCGTAAACGTACATTACCACATTTTATTAAAGATGATTATGGTCCTGAATCACGTGGTTTTGTTGAAAATTCATATTTAGCTGGTTTAACACCATCAGAATTTTATTTTCATGCAATGGGTGGTCGTGAAGGTTTAATTGATACAGCTGTTAAAACAGCTGAAACTGGTTATATACAAAGACGTTTAATTAAAGCTATGGAATCTGTAATGGTTAATTATGATGGTACAATACGTAATTCTGTAGGTCAATTAATTCAATTACGTTATGGTGAGGATGGTTTATGTGGTGAATTAGTTGAATTTCAAAATTTACCAACTGTTAAATTATCAAATAAATCATTTGAAAAACGTTTTAAATTTGATTGGTCAAATGAACGTTATATGAGAAAAATATTTAATGAAGATGTTGTTAAAGAATTAACGGAAAGTGGTTATTCAATACAAGAATTAGAATCTGAATGGGATCAATTATGCCGTGATCGCGATGCATTACGTACAATATTTCCAAGCGGTGAATCAAAAGTTGTATTACCATGTAATTTACAACGTATGATATGGAATGTACAAAAAATATTTCATATAAATAAACGTGTACCAACTGATTTATCACCAATTAAAATTATACAAGGTGTTAGAGATTTATTAAATAAATGTATTATTGTAACTGGTAATGATCGTATATCAAAACAAGCTAATGAAAATGCAACATTATTATTTCAATGTTTAATACGTTCAACATTATGTACAAAATATGTTGCTGAAGAGTTTCGTTTAACTAGTGAAGCATTTGAATGGTTAATTGGTGAAATTGAAACACGTTTCCAACAAGCCCAAGTTAATCCAGGTGAAATGGTTGGTGCATTGGCTGCTCAATCATTAGGTGAACCGGCTACACAAATGACATTAAATACATTTCATTTTGCTGGTGTATCATCAAAAAATGTAACATTAGGTGTACCACGTTTAAAAGAAATAATAAATATATCGAAACGACCAAAAGCACCATCCTTAACAGTATTTTTAACTGGTGGTGCTGCACGTGATGCTGAAAAAGCTAAAAATGTATTATGCCGTTTAGAACATACAACATTACGTAAAGTAACAGCAAATACAGCTATATATTATGATCCAGATCCACAACGTACAGTTATATCAGAAGATCAAGAATTTGTTAATGTATATTATGAAATGCCAGATTTTGATCCAACTAGAATATCACCATGGTTATTACGTATTGAATTAGATCGTAAACGTATGACAGATAAAAAATTAACAATGGAACAAATTGCTGAAAAAATTAATGCTGGTTTTGGTGATGATTTAAATTGTATATTTAATGATGATAACGCTGATAAATTAGTATTACGTATACGTATTATGAATAATGAAGATAATAAATTTCAAGATAATGATGATGATAATATTGATAAAATGGAAGATGATATGTTTTTACGTTGTATTGAAGCAAATATGTTATCTGACATGACATTACAAGGTATTGAAGCAATTGGTAAAGTATATATGCATTTACCACAAACAGATAGTAAAAAACGTATTGTTATTACTGAAACTGGTGAATTTAAAGCAATTGGTGAATGGTTATTAGAAACAGATGGTACATCAATGATGAAAGTATTAAGTGAACGTGATGTTGATCCAGTACGTACATATAGTAATGATATATGTGAAATATTTCAAGTATTAGGTATTGAAGCTGTACGAAAATCAGTTGAAAAAGAAATGAATGCTGTATTACAATTTTATGGTTTATATGTTAATTATAGACATTTAGCATTATTATGTGATGTTATGACAGCTAAAGGACATTTAATGGCAATAACACGCCATGGTATTAATAGACAAGATACTGGTGCATTAATGAGATGTTCATTTGAAGAAACTGTTGATGTATTAATGGATGCCGCTGCACATGCTGAAACAGATCCAATGCGTGGTGTATCTGAAAATATTATTATGGGTCAATTACCAAAAATGGGAACAGGTTAGTTATTTAATATTTTTATGATCAGTTTATTGTCAATTTAAATAATTTTTACATGATGTATAATTCTTTAACAAAACAATTTTCAAAATCAATTAAATCTTCTTAGGTTGCTTTGATTTACTATTGGATGCTGAAAAATGTAAACATGGTATAGAAATTCCGAGTACATTAGTACCATCGTTAATGGGTGGTACTGGAATGCTATTCGGTGCTGGTTCAACGCCATCGATGACCCCTCAAATGACACCATGGAATCATTGTGTAACACCAAGACATAATTCGCCATATGGAGTCAGTAAGTTATCTCTTACATACATTATGATAATTATATTTTAAATAATTGTTGTTTTTTTTTCTTAATTAAATAGTGAGCGGTATGACTCCTGGTGGACCCAGTTTTTCACCATCTGCATCAGATGCATCTGGTATGTCACCGTCATGGTCACCAGGTCATCCTGGTTCATCGCCGAGTTCGCCGGGATCATCAATGTCACCATACTGTCCAGCATCGCCGAGTGCATCACCACAATATTCACCAACAAGTCTCAATTATACAGCATCGTCACCTGGTGCAGCTTCACCAAATTATTCACCAGCTTCACCCAATTATTCGCCTACAAGTCAAGTTTATTCAGCTAGTCCACGTTATTCACCATCATCACCAAATTTCCATCCACCATCGCCAAGATATTCACCAACGTCGCCATCTTATTCACCATCATCACCAATTTATTCACCAACATCGAATTTCCAAGCGGCATCAGCGTCACCAGCAAATGGTTCTAATTTGTATTCACCAGCTAGTGCATATTCTCCATCATCGCCACATTATTCTCCGAATTCGCAGCAATATTCACCGTCTTCGCCGTCATATTCACCATCGTCACCGTCGTATTCACCAACAAGTCCTTGTTATTCACCAAGTTCTCCATCATATTCGCCCTCGTCACCAAATTATACACCAGCAACACCATCATATTCACCAGCTTCTCCAAATTATACAGCTTCACCACATTATTCACCGGCATCGCCTTCTTATTCACAATCAAGCCCAAAATATTCTCCAACAAGTCCAACATATTCACCACCATCACCATCTTATGGTGGTAGTCCGCAATATACACCAGGTAGCCCACAATATTCACCAACAAGTCCAAAATATTCACCAACATCTCCAATATATTCACCAAGTTCACCACAACATTCACCAGCAAATCAATATAGTCCTGGTACTAGTAATTTTTCAGCATCTGGTCCACGTTATTCACCAAATATGTCTAGCTATTCACCAAGTAGCACAAAATATTCACCAACTAGCCCTACATATACACCAGCTTCTCATAATTATTCACCAACAAGTCCATTATATTCACCATCTGCGTCACAAGGATATAGTCCGACTAGTCCAGCATATTCACCAAGTAGTCCATCATTTGATGAATCTGAAGAATGACAGCGCAAAGACACAAAGTAAACTACTATTTCCTAGGATTAACGTTTTATATATAAAAAGGGTTTTTTTATTATAATAAATCAGATTTAATATTTGTAATGGATTTTATTCTTAGATTAAAAAAAAAACAATTGTTGTACAAGCAATAAAACTGCATAAAATAAAATGTTAAAAGTATTTAATACTGTTTAATTTTTGTTCATATAAACTTTGCCTAGAATTTTTCGAGTATTTCTCAATTAATTCGTTGCGTTGGAGTAAAAGTACAATTTGATTCGCAATGGGTTACATTAACTATCTTAAGAGTTGTTGAGTTCATTCGCGTCGCATTGTGTTCAGTCGCGTTACATTGTGAATGCGTTGTTAAGTTCAGTTGAATCACATTGTGAATGAGTTGCAAATGCAAGTTGCGATAACTCAGTTTATGAGTCAATATAGTCCTGGTACTATACGTTGGAATACGTCAATTTGATTCGAAACGCGTTACGATAACTATCTTAAGAGTTGTTTAGTTCATTCGCGTCGCATTGTGAATGCGTTGTTAAGTTCAGTCGCGTTGCATTGTGATTGCGTCGTTAAGTTCAGTTGAACACTCGAGATACGCGAGCATACCATACAAAATATATCGGCATGTCATATTTGACAGAAATCGTACACCACGCGTTGAGTTAGGTTTTAAACTTAACTTGCGACGCTTTTGTGGCCAGAATCTAGCTGTATGCGTAATAATGTTAGCTGGCATGGCAACTCTAAAAAAATATAGCTGTCATGTGGAATATGACATGTGTCATTTTTTTTTATTCAATTACATAACCCCGGGAACTAAATTAAGTTGTTCATTAGTTTTTTTTCGTGCTTGTTGGATTTATAATATTTGGTAATATAACAGTAATAAAGTGAAAAAAAATATAAAATTCTTTGGTTGCGTAAGATTAATATTTTTACATATTAATTTTTCCAATTCCAAAAAACGATTCGAGATATATCGAAAAGTTTTTCATTTTGTATAAAATTCTTTTCTAGATAAATAATGGCAGCACGACGAATTACTCAGTCATCAGTAAATTGGTCTGCTTTGGCTGAACGTGTTCCAATAAATCAAAAACCAAATTTTGCTAATTTTAAATCAAAATCTGATATTTATTTGAGACGGTAATTGAGAAATTTTAATATTAATAAATTATTTTATAATTTTTCTTTCTTTAAAAAAAAATTAGTGTCTTGGCTAATCCGGAAAATCCACCAAAAATTGATTGGTCATATTATAAAAATTTAATACCATCTGCAAATATGGTTGATAGTTTTCAAAAAAACTATGATGGTATTAAGGTACCATATCCAACTGAAAATATAACACCACAAATTGATGCCCAAACAAATGAAACAAAATCAGAAATTGATAAATTTGTAAAATCATCAAATGATCGTATTGGTACATATAAAAAAGATATTGAACATTTAAGTTCATTATTACCATATGATCAAATGACTATGGAAGATTATCGTGATGCATTTCCAAATGATGCATTAGATCCAATTAATCGTCCAACATTTTGGCCACATAATAAAGAAGAACAAGTTGGTTATAAATCAAAGGATGCTGCTGCAGCTGAACATCATTAATTTAAATATACAACAGCAAATATACAATTAACATATAAATTCAGTTTTTATTCAAAAAATTTATTGTAGATAAAAATAAGATAAAAAGTGAAATAAAAATTGTAGGTAAATTTGAAAAACTATAAAGAAAATTTTTTGATTTGATATATACAAGATTTAAATTGGTGAGAAGTTAGATTGTTGGAGTAGAAGGACATTAGTATTGTGGCTTATCGAACCCACAAAGATGATACAAAATTTTAAATCGATTTAAATAATGAATGTAAATATAAATTTTATTAATAAGAAATAATCACAATTTCTAAAATTTATTATAAATTTGTTTCTAGTTTTTTATATGAACTGATAAAATTGATTTTCTTTTTTGGGACAACAAAATTGAAAAATGGTTTTTGATGATAACTGTCAACAGATGGTGTGCTTACTTTATTATAATTGTCAATAGATGGTGTGCTGACAGCCGCCCTTAAGATAACTTCTGATGACATTTTGTGAATCCAAATTGATTCTATTATATGAATTATGATAATTACAATAATTTAAATATTTATATTATATTTAAATTTCCATGATTGAGTTGGATTGGAATTGAATTGAAATGGGATATTGTTAAAATCAACGAACTATATATTATAGAAGCCTAAAGTAAAGAGGTTATGTTTTCATATAAATGATTGGTCCCAAAATCTGACAGTGACGCTGGGGTAAAATGCCAGTTGGCGGATATAAATTTAATAATTAAGGCATGTACTGATTGGTGTAATAATAGAAATCGTGACGTCATTTCGGTTTGTCAATTTTTTTATTGCTTTCTAAGACAAAATTAAAAATTATTTAAATTATAATTAATTATAAATTATCAATAAATAAATAAATTATGCAATAAAAATGATAAATTATGCAATAAAAATGATAAATTATGCAATAAAAAATTTGAGAATAACGAGTGACGTCACGACTTCTATTTTTACACCAATCAGTACATGCCTTAATTATTAAATTTATATCCGCCAACTCAGCGTCGCTGTCACATGTTGGGACACGAATTCTAACCTCTTAAGCCTTCTATAATATATAGTTCGTTGGTTAAAATAAGAAAATACTATTTTAATCAACATTTCCCTTTTTTTCCGTCGGAAAGGAACTAAATCCCTCATAAAATTCATAAGATCTCGCAAAATCCAAAAACCCAGAAACTGGTGTTTGAATTTCCAGGATTTTGATTTCCAGAATTTTGTTTTCCGGGATTTCATACCCAACCCATATTTTGCTTTGATATATCCCAGTGTGACACTTTTGACGTGATTTTTAAGTAAATGTCATTTTCGTATTTCTGACAATTTATAATTTTGTTATGTCAAAAATACGCAAATTTTAAAAATACAACAAAAAGTCTTCATAAATTACGCAAACGCAAATTTGAAGTCGAACATAATAAAAAATATATAAAAAAAATTGTAATTTTTCTTACATTATTTTATAGGATACAAGTTTGTTTTTGTTTTTTTTTCTTTGAAAAAAAAAAACTGAGTGTATTTTCAATAAATAAATTGCTTTAATATCTAATAAGAAAAACAATTTCAAAAAAGAAGAAAAAGTTTTTTTTTTTTTTTAAAATTGTTTAGTGTTTACTTACGAAATTTATTGAAAAGGAAATTTGGTAAGTTTAAAAACTTAATATAAAATAATTTTATTATTTATACCATTGAAAATTTAAATAGAAAAATTTATTCTAAATAATAAATATTACAAAAATTTAAATTATTTATATATTTTTAATGGATATTCTTAAAAAAGTTTAAGGTGTGGCGCATTTTTATATATAATAAATTATTTATAATAATATATATGTATATACATATATAATTTTTGATTTTTATTATTGTGCCGTGTATGGTGTCGTCATCTTATTATAATATTTTGAGAACTCTTATCTGAATTTAGAAAGATTAGAATTACTAGCTATATAACAAAAAAGTTATATTAGTTATAAGTAAAAATTTTTTTGTTTACTAATTGAAATGCTAAGAAATTGATAAAAAATACTAAAATTGGATTATCAATTAAGGGGCTCACAGAAACAAGGTGGTCACAACCGACAAAATCATATTTATTGCTAGTAAAATGCTTTAGGATGGGAAACAATGACCTTATAGGGGAAGGAAATCCGTTTTTAGTTTTTTTAGTTTTTTCGAAATCCAAAATGTCCTAAAATAAAATACAGTTCAGCCAAAATTTGTAAATATAATATATATATATAATTTGGGAAATATATGTATAACTAAAACATTTTCTTTGGTAGATTCTGTAAAAATATATAAAAAATTTAATGGAAATTTGTTTTGTAATATATAATTTTAGTATCACATTTTACTAAACTATATACAATTTCTTTTTCAACCATATATAAATAAATAAATTGTAATTAAATATATAATATATATAAATATAAATAATATTTATATATATATTTCATTTCAGAATATTTCTATTATTTTAAATAAAAATAAAATAAATTATAATAATGAATTATTCATTGGCTGCATTTCAAGAACCACGTGGTGTTATGCGAATATTACAATTTGTAAGTATATACATAAATTACCTATATAAATTAAAAAAAAAACTATACAAAAAATAATTACATTATTAAATTCTTTTTTTTTTTTATAGATTTTCGCAATAGTTGCATTTTCAACAACAATTAATTATACTGGTTCAGTATTATTAAAAATTGGTGATAAACCCGAACAAACAATTACATTTGAATATCCATTTCGTATTGAAGAATTTGCATGTAATAATACAAATAAATCATCATATACAATATCAGCTGATGTATCATCAGATGCACAATTTTTTGTTGCAACTGGTATATTATCAATGTTATATTGTATATTTATAGCAGCTGTATATGCAATTATTGATGAATTATATCGTACAAAATCAGAATTTCCATTAGCTGTAAATATAAAAAAAAAAAAAAATAATTATATAAATACTATATAAGATATAAATCTCTGTTCCATCCTTTTTATACAATTACAATTTAAATTTTTGTTTCCCCCCAAAATCTCTAAATAACTCATAAAACAATTTGAATATTTTGAGTTCCTGTAAAAAAAAGTTATATGTAGGTAGTAAAATCATTTATCTTTTTCGTAAAACTTACAAATTATATTATTAAAATTTAATTCGTTTTTGTGTCCAAAATGCTTTATAAAAAAAAATCTTTAAAATAAAGATTTCTTTTGCATAGTTTTAGGTGCTATATAGCAATTGAATATTTTGATATATTATTTCATATCACAATTTATATTCAATTGAAATCATAATTACATTATAAAATATGACTTGATATACTAAAAATTTTATGTATTGTATTTTGGAACAGAGAATATTTTTTGAAATTTTTCTGTGTTTAATTTAATTTTCTGTGTTTTTTCTCTTTTTTTTTTTTTTAAAAGGATTTTCTATTAACAATAATATTAGCTATATTTTGGTTATCTGGTAGTGCTGCATGGTCAAATGGTACACAAGGACTTAAAAGAGTAACAGATCCAGATCATTTAAAAGATGTTTGTGATAATTTAAAATATGCATATACATCAAGTTTTTCAAAATTAAATATATCATTGGTAAATATTTTATTATTATTATTATTATTATTAATATTAATTCTGTTTATAGAGGAAAACAGAATTAAATTTTTTTTTTTATTATAATGAAATTTTTATCTTCTTTTTTTTTTAAAGCTTGTTGGTTACTTAAATTTCTTTTTATGGGCATCTGATTTATGGTTTTTATATAAAGAAACAATTTGGTTTCAAGGTAGACAAGGTCAATCAAATATTGGTAGTAATAGCGGTGGTGGTGGTATTTCAGCGGTTGGACCAAATGTATAATTATTATAAATATATATATATAAATATATGTATATATATATATATATATATATATATATATATTTTGTTTATTATTTATCCTTAAAAAAAAATAGATTCTATTTTTAATTTAAAGAAGAAGAAGAAATCTTAAAATTGATTATATTTTTTACAAAAAATTTTTTTTTTTATATATATGAGCCACATACAAAAAAATGTTAGTGGTGAGGGCACTCAGAATATGAGAGCTACTCAAAAAAAAAACTAAAACAAAAAAAAAGTCCACAATTTAATTGATTTTATGTTTATTTTTGTACATAAAAGAAATTATAACAACATAAAACGCTTATTTTTTTTTTTTATAACAACATAAAACGCTTATTGAAAGCAATCATTTAAAAAAAAAATCCAAAATACCCCTACCCCTTAAAAAAACAATCATCCACTCCACTCTACTAACTCCCACCCCCCTCATCCCTTTACTAAAACATTTTAGTGTATTAGTATTGCAAATTGGAACAAGGACACAAAAAAAAAAAAGGAGAAATCTCTGCCCCGAAAATAATGGAAGAAAATTTTTTTTCCCCCAAAAAAATTTTTATTATTTACAAATAATTTACCAATGTCAAAAGTTAAGTAGATTTTTAAGTTTTATTAATGGTTATATACAATTTTTTTTTAATATTTATAAAGTTCAAAGAAATAATTTCAAAAAATTGGAACTGTTGTGTAACATATAAAAATCCATATTTTCGGACAGAATTCTATAAAGTATATTATTAATATACATATATATATATATATATATATATATATATATATATATATAAAAATGTTGCCAAAATAATATAGTAAAATAGAAAAAGTTCCAAAATGTATTTTTAAATATAAGTAATAAATAATTATATATATATATATATATATAAGAAATAAGAAAATATAATATTAATAATAATAATAAATTCATTTTGACGCAAATTTTCAGCAAAATTTTTAAATAGTTGCTTCAATTTTTTTTTTTTTTTTTTGTGATATCACAAGTGGCTCGCGCGAACTCTCCATTTACATATTTCTATATGATATGGAATGATTCATTTCACCACAAACTAATAAATAAACTCTATTACAGACAATTATATTAGAATAAAAGTTTTGTCATGATTTTCTGGCTCCATAAAGAGAAAAAAATGAAAAAATCTGGAAAAATGTAGAATGAAAAGTAGAAAAATTCGTTGCTCTCTTTACTTTTTGTTCTAAATTTTCTACATTTTTCCCAGAATATATCACATTTTATCCCTTTATGGAGCCAGAAAATCATGACAAAATTTTTATTCTAATATAATTGTCTCTGTATAGAGTTTGTTTATTAGTTTGTGGATTTCACGCAACTATAAAAAAATAATAAATGATAAACAAAAAAAAAAAAAAGAAGAAAAATTGAAAATGCGCCAATTGGCCCTTATAATAATGAATTTTCAAATTTTTCTTTAATGAAATGATGAATTTCACTTTGAAAAAACTTTGTTATATAATTTAAAAATAATAAAATTAAAAAAAAAAAAAAAAAAAACAAATGTTCTATGTCAAAAATGTACAAATCCAAAATTAATTATTTAATTATTATTATTTTAAATTGATTTTTTGAATTTAAACAGTATAAAAATGTAAAAATTATATTATAAAACCAGTATGTAAATTTTAATAACCCGTAATACTACTATTCGTAAGTCAAATAGCAATTGTTTTGTGTACTTACGATAGCAGTATTTAGATTTATTCAGTAATAATTCAATAATTTGAAGGATAGTATATTTTGTTATTTAATTATAAACGAGTCAAAATTCTAAAATGCATCTATGTATTCAAAATTTTATGGGGTTTGTTTTCAGCGACAAAAAAAAACAAAATGTAATTTGTGTAATATTGAAATTGACACACAAATTTTGTATGGAATTTTTCATGAAGTTTGTGTTTTTTTTTTTGGTTAAAATTTGTGGCTCTGAATTTGTAATTTGTCGTACTGAAATATATTCACAACAAACCCCCCTCTCAAACTCCTATAGTATAATACTAAAATAATTTTTTTACAAGTATATAATTCTCTAAGATGTTCTAAGTGGTTGAATAAACAAAATAGAAAAGTAAATTAATTCCATTTAACTACTCTTATAGGGCCCATACACTCTGTTGACCAACTTGGTTGAATTGATATGGTGAAGTTTAATCGTGTGTGCGGGGCAATTGGATAAACGTATTTTCAAGTTGACCAGCAAAACATCAACCAAGTTGTTTAAATATGTTGATAAACATATTGATAAACATGTTGATAAGCATGTTGTATCGTGTGGCCCTTTTAGGTATAATAATTAATATTGATTCTCTGTTTTACTTGAGAGAATAATTAATGATGATTACAAAAAAAAAATTTTCAATATAAAATATTAAGTGGTATTTATGTATAAAAACTTAACTATATAATGTATAAATGTACAATCTTTATCTTACCCACCGTAAGTTTTGAAAAAAATAAAAAATAAATTATTTATAATTAATTCAAAATGATTCAAATTTGGGATTATACTTCAAATTATGTGTTTGATACTGTGCGGTTAAATTTATTAATTATCGATTTAATTAAAATTCAAAATAAATTTTATAAGAAATATATGTGACGGAAAAAAATTACACAAAAATGAATAAGTTTATTTGGTATACACGGTATAGATTTATTCATCCAATATTAGGAGTATATAATATACACAGTAATCGATAGTACCAATAATAAAATATTCGATTTACAGGAGTGTAGACTATAATTGAACTTAACTGACAAGATGAATTATTTGACAATTGTGGAGGATTCTAAATTTTAAATAAAACTACAACTATATAAATCTTTCTACTTATTCCCAATTTAAAACATAAAAAGTTAAATTTAATAAATTTTTAAAATATAAAATAAAAATGCTCAAAAAAAAAAAAACCTATAAAAGATTTTAATAATTAAATTTACAATATAATGTCTTTGGAATGCACAAAACTTAAATTGTAATAAATGAGAAATTAATTGAGTTAGTAATAATAATAAATAATATTATGATAATTTTCAAATGTAATAAAAAAAAATTATAAATAAAAAATAAAAAAAATAATTTATTGTAGTTTCTGTTTTACCCATTATTCCAACTATCCAAATTACTCTTGCCATTTTCAATCATAAATTATTGTGTATAGTGTTGTGAAGCAGCAGAACAATATATTTATCTAATAAATCCGAATTTCTGTAGGATTTTTAAATAATTTCTTTAAATATAAATTAAAAATACAAAAAAATTAAATTTTTCTTATAAGTAGACAAAGTTTTTGGTACTTTTTTCATCTCTGCTTCATATAATAACTAATTTAATTCCCTAAATAGAATAATTTTCGATCATAAAATAATTGTATAAATCAGCTTAACAATATTATAAATGTAATTAAATCGAATTCGAAAGTTTTAGTTAAACAAAAATATAAAAGTTCTTTTTATTAAATAATTAAAAATTTATTCCAATTTATTTAATGAAAAATACAAAAATTATGTTTCAATATATTTATAAAAAAAATCTTCAATATTTTTTTTTTTTTTTTGTATTTTCTTCAAAAATAATCATCTTCACTTAATAAACCATTATTTTCATCCGATAATTTTTTATTACTATTATTATTATTATTTCGTATTTGATTTAATTTTCTAATATTATAATTTTTTTTAATAATATTATTTAATGGTTTATTATTTGTTTTTAATTCATTATTATTAGATTTTTTCATATTTTTATTTAATTTTATAATTTTATTATTTATTATATTTGATTTATTTATTTTTAATTTATTATTATTATTATTATTATTACTATTATCAATAATAATATTACTATTAGATTCAAATAATAATGATGATGATGAAGATGGTGATTCTGATATAAATATATTATTATTATCATTATCATTTTTTATTATATTTTCATTATTATTTATAATATTTTTATTATCATTTAATATATTATCATTAATTGATGTTGATGATGATGATGATATATCTTGTTGTAATGTAAAATCTAATTTATCATTTGATATTGAATAATGTATTTCATTAAATTTATTTAAATTATTATTATTATTATTATTATGATTATTTGATGATTTATTATTAATTTTGTAAAAATTATTAAATATATTATTAAATATATTATATTTATTATATTTAATAATAATTATAAATATTAATATTATACATATAATTATTATAATTATAATTATTATTGAATTATTTAATGATGATTGATTATTATTATTATTTATATGATGAATTGGTTTTGTTGTTGATGTTATCCATTTAGTATCTGCAAAAAATTTAAAAAAAATAATTTTTTAATTCAATAATTTAATAAATTTGTATATAAATTTGATTTGTATATAAAAAATTTAACAAATATTTACTAACCTGATTTATTTTTAATAATATTTAAATTTTCATCATCAATTTTGAATGGATTCATTGTTGTAGTAATAGTAAAATTAGAATTTTTTATAAATAATTTTGTTAATATTGTTGTTAATTTATATTTATCATTATCAATATCATTATCAATATTATTATTATTATTATCATTATTATTATCATGAATTGTTGATGATATAATAATTGGTATAGAAAATTCTGTTGTACTATTATTAATATCATTATTTATATTTGTAGTAATTATTTTATTGGTCATTTGATCAGTAAATGATTTAAATAATATTGTTGTATTTGATTTATTATAATTATTTGTTATTGTTGATATATTTTCAATATTATCATATATTGTTGTTGGCAATGTTGTTGATGATGATTTTGTTATTATAATTAAATCATTATCTGATGATGTTAAATCATCATAATCATCTGTATATATTGTTAATCCTATATATATAAATTTAATAATTAAAATATGTATTATATAAATATTAATATATAATTATAAATATATACCAAATGCACATAATTTTCTATAATCAGGACAACATGTTTGTATATCTTCACAATCAATATGACAATCACAATTTTTAATAATATCTCCATTATTATTATCATCATCATTAAAATCATTTTGTTGTTGTATTGAATTTGTTTCGTTACAACGATTTTTACATGTTAATAATATATCATAAATACCATTTGCTAAATTTTTTTTTTGTTTTATAATTTAATTTAAAATAAATATAGGAAAAAAATTAAATAAAATCAATTAAAAATTAAAATATAATAACAGAGTTGTGAAATAATGCATTACGCAAAAAGTAATTCATCAGGTAATCTTTACCGACTAAATGATAAACTGCAATACTTTTCTCAAAAGTATATAGGCAGTTTTTCGTAAACGGAGTATGATCAGAGTAATTGAAGCAACAGAACAATAGTAAGTGAAGCAGCAGAATAATAGTTTAATCAAATGAGACAGCAAACCAGTCATCAGAAGGAGCATTGGTTGAGCTATAAATTTGTCGACTTTTTTACTCTCTCGATAGTCAAAATACCAGTAAAAACAAATTAATACATTGCAGTACTGGTACTGCCATCATACTGCGTTTACGAAAACGGCCGTAATTATTGTCCTAAAAATATTTTTTTTAATTACTCATTAATTACTATGGTAATGGATAGTAATATGAATTACACAAAAAGTAATTTAATTTTTTTTTTGAATTACTATATATATATATATACTTGCATTTACAAAATTTACGTTACATTTTTATGGTGAAGTATACTTTTTAAGTATAATTTTTAGAGAACTTTTTATAATTTTCATGGAATTACTAACAAATTAAAATTAAATACGTTTAAAGTATTTTGAAGTATAATTCCATATGAAGTATAAAAAAGAACTTCAAAATACTTTCAAACATAGAAATGTGAAGTATTTTTGTAATGCAGTATGTAATAGTAAATTGAAAAATTTGTTTGCATTTACTTTTGGTGTAATGGATTACTATCCATTACCAAGTATACATACATAGTAAATGAGTAATTCAAATATTTAAGAGTATACGCACAATTACAAGTAAATGCGCAGTAAAAAGGAATTCAATTTGAATTATTTTGTTATATTGTAATATATGCTTCGCTAATATAATGCATTATTTTAAACAACTCTATATAATATAATATATATAATATTATTTATATACTTTCTTCTGTTATTGATTCTTCTGTTGTTAATAATAATTCATTTAAACAATTATTATTTTTAAGTAATTCAATATCATCAATAGCAATATCACTTAAATGTCCTGTACCAGCTGTACCTTCAATTATTATTTGAAAATCATTATTTATATTATCAATATTAAAAAATCCTTCATGCCATAAATTTTTTTGATTACCAATTTTTTCAAATAAAAGATATCTATATATATATATAATAATAATAATAATTAATTAATTAAATTATTAAATAAATAAAAATAATTGAAAAAAAAATTTTCTTACTTAGGATTTTCAATAATTGTATCCATATCAATATCAATTGGTTTTATATATATTCTTAATATACCAACTGTTGCACCATACATATAATACCAAAACCGTATACATAATAAATTATCATTTAATTTATAATTATATATTGGTGATATTAATTTAGATGTATCATCTGGTAAACGATTATCAATAAATGTTGATTCTAATAACATATAATGACCATTATATGATTTTAATGTTGTATGATCATGTTGTGGTCCAGTACGTATACGACGATATATATCAATACCCATAACACGTTTCCATTCAAAATCATTATTATTATCAATATAATTATTCCAATTACATATATCATCTGTTTCAAAATCACACCATGTTTGTGTTATATTTAATGTTTCTATATATATAGATTTAATATTTATATATATTATTAAAATTATTATGTTAAAATTTAAATATATCATGTATGTATATGTTTCAGTTTTTTTTTAAGGATAAATATAGCATACCTTAAATTACTCTGTTTTGGAACAAAAAAAAATTTGAAAGCTGATGAGTTAAGTTGATCATAAATTTCATTTTGCTATTTAATATAAAAACTAATTTAATTCCCTAAATAGAATAATTTTCTATTTAACAATTATTGGACAGTGAAGCAGCAGAACAATATTGATCTAATAAAACCGAATTTCGGTAGGATTTTTAAGTAATTTCTTCAAATATAAATTAAAAATACTAAAAAAATTAAATTTTTTTTATAAGTAGACAAAGTTTTTTGGTACTTTTTTCACATCTGCTTCATAAAATAATTAATTTAATTATAGTTCATATAAATAAACTATTCCCCGGTTTTACGATTCCAAACCAGAGTTGTAATGAATTTTTTTTTTGCTTATTTAAAATTCAACATATACATACATACATTATATTTATTTATTTAAATATATTTCATTTTTAACCTCTACATATTCCTAGTGGACGATCCCAATGTGTTCCATTACAATATGTAATATTACCACCAGCTATTTGATAATTTTCTGTACAATATAATCTAATTACGTATGTACCAAGTATTATACCATTTTTAGGTGCTATTAATTTATCACATCCAGGTTCTGGAAAATTATATGTTAAAAATACAAAAAAAAAAATATATATTATTTATCTTATTTACGGATCAGGCTTTTTCTACGATCGTTAATCAAAAAATAAATAAATATGTAATTTTAATTTTTAATTATATTCAATTACTCCTAAATGTATGCAATTTTTTCTTGCAAACAAAATTTTTAATTTTAAGTATATATAAAATTTTGAGTTATATGAAATGAATTTTTGGACTATTATTTGATGCCATTCGAAAGTCTCTTTAATTAGAGTCCCAAAATCGAAAAGGATAAAGGAATTTGTGTTTTTTTTTTTTAAATAATATGATTTTCGAAAGTTTTTTTTTTTTGAATAAAAAGTAATTATATATTTTTAATCAATGATAATATTTTATTGTATATATATACTTACTTGCACAAACTGGTATATTTGTATCCCATTTACCATTAATACATCCAGCATATGTATCACCAATTAAATGATAACCATTATTACATTCAAATTTTATTAATTTACCACGTTGACGAATTTTTGTATGACCATTTTTTAAATATGGTATATCACATTGTGATTTTTGATTAAATCTATTACGTATTTGAAATGATGATGATGATCTATTACTATCATTATTATTATTATTACCACCTCGACGTCTTTGTATAATTGTATTTGATATATTTATATTAAATATAAATAATATATTTAAAATTAATATAATATTTAATTTCATAATTATAAATTATTATATATTTTAATTATTTTTTTATTTAAAATTTAAAAGTAATTTAACAAAACAATTATGATCATTAATGTTTCAAATTTTAAAATATACTAAAAAAAAAAACACAAAAAAAAACCACATAAATTTAAGATAAAAAATAAAATAAATGTTGGGCAAAATTTATTAATAAAAAAAAAATAATCTAAATAATATAGATTATTCTACTTTAACTTGAAATACTATATGAAATATGATGAAAATGTGCTAAAAAAAATTTATATAATAATTTGTCATAGTTTTTGTCTATCATAATTGTCGTCGTCTCGTCTCCTATATATATATATATGAATATTTGGATAGATGGATGGATAGAAATAGGAGAATTGTGAAGAAATAACCTATTTAGGCGAACATAGGCCCATTGTAACTCTCTCTCTAGAATTTAATGGTATATACACAGTCCCCAGACATGATAAATTCCCCAAAACAGTCGACTTAGCAAAACTCTGGCTTTCACGATCGATTTTCAAAATCATTTGCCACCACATAGGACTCGGGTCAATTTCGGGTAGTTCATTCACAGAAATCGTCACTTTCGGGTAGTTCATTGACAGAAATCGAAAACATTTGTGTCAGTAGATGTATATGCATATCAGACCGGGGCTGGTTATACAAAAATTGAGTGAGAGTCGGTATACCTTTCATCATTGCAGCATATGTGTCGTTATTTTCGGATCGCTCAACAGAATCAACAAATTATTCTAGTAATTTTTTATAAACTATATATTAAAAATATAAAATTTTTAAATTATTTTGACTATCAACTTACCCTCCCGGGGCTGGGCTACTCACATTTATTTATTAAAAATTTTATAGATAATTTTTATATATCCTTTTGTATATTTTGATAACATATTATAAATGAAAATTATAATTAAATATGGTAAATATGATTTTTTCAACAATGTCAAAAAGATATTTAATTATTTTTTTTTTTTTTATCAAAATATTATTTTCTTGAGAATTTTACCATTTTTTTTTTTTTTTAAGATAACTTCCGGTAATTGATTAAATCTTTTCTTCTTATATTAAAAATATAGTTTCTCTCTCTACAAAATTACTATTAAAAAAAAAAAATGTTGATATCTTTATAAATAAAATAAAATAACAAATTAATTTTGTGTTCAAAATTCGTCTTTTTCAAAATTGAAATTTAGTAAAATATCGGTTAAAATTTATATAGTAAAATTGTAGTAAAATATCGGATAGGTTTGAGTTGTTTGAGGTTTGAGCTGTAGTATATAGATGGCGATGGTGATTCTGAAAATCAGTTTAATTTTCCCAAAATTTAATGTTAAAATATAAATTAAAATTATATTTTTTATGAAATAATTTTAAAATGGCTGTTTTTTGATAAATGTCCAATTTTCCAAAAAAAAAAAAAAGTATAAAAATGTGTGAGGAAAATTCATTTTAAGTTTTAATTTGTTAACTTTAACCCATACGCGTAAATGCGTAAATACTAAGACTAAGATTTTAGAGTTTAAATTGAATTCTTGCCACTTAGTATATATGTATATATAGGTAATAACTTGGGGGGTTTGAACGTTTTGTTTTTCTTAATTATATAATTTTTGAAATGGTGGTTACACAAAATGAAATTGAAGTAGCTTCGCTTCGTATATATTTAGAGGATGATCTAAAATTTTGATTTGGTATAATGCCAATCGTAATTCCATAATTCTACTTAATGTAGAATTGGGAATGTGTCGCTCTATTTCGCTCTGGAATGAGTCAGTATTTCGTATTTTTTTTTCCAATAATTTTATATAGTTTATTATAATGTCATGTTGTTTTCAATTTACTCCTAAATGTATGCAATTTTCTTACAAACTAAATTTTTTTTTTAAGTATAAAAATTTGAATGTTAATTTGGATGAATTTTTGGACTTTATCTTTTTTTTAATGCCATTCGAACAGTTCTTATATAAATTAGTCTCCAAAATTTATATGGGTGGTTAGAGGGGTTGCTAGCTTGAACACAAGCCAGGACCCAACATAATTTTTTTAATCATTATTAATCAAAATTATTAAATATTAATCCTTTTAATTAGTCCAAAATAATAACGTTTTTAGATGCATAATCGGTTAAAGTGAGTCGGCACCCCCTCCCCTTTTCAATGTAAATTTATTTTATATTGAAAAAAAAAAATGATTAAAAATTCTTAAAGCAAAAAAGTGATTTCAATATTTTTTTTTTGTGAAAAGACGAATTTGACCTGCAAAAAAAAGGATTGATTTTTTTTTTTTTTTGTATTTTATATTTTTCATAAAATAATGCAAAAATAACATAAATTTAAATAAAATTATATGACTAATTTTGATTAAGGTTGTAAAATGAAGATATGGTTAGTAATTATTATATATATATATATATAAAATAAAATATATATATATATACAATATCAAAATAATGTAAATAAGATTTAGACTATATTTTCAAGATCATTTTTTGAATGTCATTTCACAAACGATAATTATATTATTAAAATTGTTTAGTTACCGTCAAAGAGATTGACAATCTTGGCAAATTATGGCAAATATCTGGCAATTTAAGGACCACCAAAAAAGGACCATCTAACAAAATTACATTTTTAGTATAATTTAATTTGCCATTTCGTAAAAAAAAAAAAAAAAATCATTGATAATAATATTTTATCATTTTTTAGATGACAATTCTATATTATATACATGCGATTAAAGGGAAATAAAGAATTTAAATAAAAGGATATCTAACCAAGAGGATAATAAAAAAAAAAAAAAAAATAAAAAGGATCAGGTAAACAACAACAAAAAAAAGGTATAGGTACAATACAAATTTCATTCATTTTTTTTTTTTCAAATAATCAAACTATATACATAATATCACGTGTATAGTAAATTTAATAATGAAAAAAAGGATACAAAATTTTGATGATTTTTGTGTTATATTTGTTATAAGCACGTAAATTTTTTTGGTTTTGTTAAAATCACGTTTCCTTGTCCAAAGTCCTTGTCTCCCATATATATAAAGATAATTAATATTCTTTTGTAAATATAAGAAAATTTATTTAGTTAAAAAAACGAAAAATTTGTAAAAAGAGAAATGGCTTTCAGTGTGTATCTATGGGGGGGAGGGGGTGACAAGGATTTGTAAGGATTGATATTTTGTTTTTTGCATAATGATTTTTACCTCCTTTTCCTGGCATAATTTTATGAAATATCATCAGCATAAAGTTTGCTTCCTATTTCTATCAAAAACATTTATTTTGGTCATATATAAATTTCTCTTCTAATGATCGTGTGCGTGATCAGATATTAGTGTTGTCAATTTTACACACACTCTACAGTCTACAATATCTCAATTTTGTATAGTGTAATAGCAGGTTTATACGTTAAAAAAAAATATTTTCGTGTGATCACCAGTGCTTCCTATTTTCAATTCAAACATTTTTATATATGAAAATTCAACACTGATCGCGATCATTTTATTTAGTACCCTAGTAGCGCGCCAGATGTCACAAAATGTCACATTGCAAAAAACATTGTAAATTGTCGATGAAAAATGTTTTTGGTCACAAAAATTTACAAAAAAATATGTGAGTCTAAGAGTTAACGCCTATATTGTCACATATTAGAGTTATATGACATTTTTGTGTGACATAAATTTATGGCATTTTTGTTATCGAAATTTTCCACATTTATTATGTGTTAGAATAGGCAACACTGATCCCCCGATCATTCTTCCCGGATCAATAATTATAATTAAAAATAAATATAATATAATATATATTATATTTATTTTTAAAATATATGCTCACGATCAGTGTTGTCTAATTCTGATTGCATATGTAGAATTGGCAACACTGATCGCGATCATTTTAAAAAAATAAATTAAAAATTAATATATAAATAAATAATTATATGATCGCGATCAGTGTTGTCAGTGTGTTTGATCGCGATCAGTGCAGTCGTAGTCTATTGATCTCTTTTACCCTCTTCTAATTGAGAGAAACACAAACTGGGAGAGATAAAATAAATGGTAAATTTTACTCAAAGTCTCCACCACACCCACAGTTAAATATAAATAAAATTTGAAAATAAACAAAAATATAAATTCTTTAATGAATTTTTTTATTATTTTGCCACGATCCTCTCTCTCTCTCTCTATTTCCCTTTTGTATTACTGGTTTTTTTTTTTTTGCTGTGTTGTATATACTTGCTGCTGTGTACACACAGCAGTAGTGTTTCGTTATTTATTACGACGAGTACGGAAATATAAAAGCGGAGATTTTTTTTTTATAAATAATTATTTTGTTATTTTAAAAAAAAAATTAATTATATGTGTATGTGTGTGTGTAGATTCTTGTTTTTATATAATATACAAATAAATTTATGTTAATTAAGGTCCATTTTGTAATATATATGTAATATATAAATAGAAAATTGTTTTTTTTTTTTGTATAAATAACAAAAAAAAAACAAAAAATGTGCTAATAAATAAATTTTATAAAAAACAAATTAAACCAAAAAAATAAAAATTTTAAAATTTCATTTTGAATAAATTAAAAAAAATTTCAATTAAATAAAATAAAATAATTTTTCAAAATTAAATAAAATATAAAATTATTTTTTTTTTTTAAATAATAATTTTTATGTGACGACAATTATTCTTCATTTTTATTTTTGTGTTTGGTGTTTTGATTTTTATGTTTTAACATAATTTTTTTCCAATTTTGTTGTGAATTAATAAAAAAAATTATATAAATAAATATAAAAAATTATTTATTGTTATTTTGATCCTTGAAGGATTTAATTTATTCGGATTACTGCTCTGCTGACTATACGGGGAAAAATCACTTTAAGGAATTAATCAAAAATTTTTTGGTGTTTTTATCTTTGGAGACAAAAATTATTTTATAGGTAAAAATTAATTAATTTAATTTTGTTTTTTTTTTGTTGGGTAAATATATAAAAAATTGTTTGAAAATAATTTTTAAAATAAATTTGTTAAAAAAGGAAAAAAAAAAAAAAATGATGGCGACCATTTTAATTTTAATTTTTCTAAATATTATTTATGTATTTTTTTTTATGTGGTTTTTTTTTTGTTTTTTATACATAAAACATAAAAATGGTAATTAAAAAATAATAATGTTTTTTTTTTGTTTTTGATATGATGGAATTTTTCATTTTTGTTTGTTTGTTTGTTTGTATTTTTTTTTATTGTTGTATATGTTAAAATGAAATTGTTGTGTAAATGTAAACTATGGGAAAATAATATCCCAACGGGAAATGGAAGGCTTCCATGATCTATGGGAAGCCTTTCCTTGGATTGAAGGCATGAACGGCTTGTTTCCTTTATTTTTTCGTGGTTAGGTTCCGCAAAAGTAAGCAAAATAGCTTCGTATTTTTCTTTGAGCCCTGAATTGGAAGGCATATATGTATATATATGCCTTCTCCCAATTCAGCAATACCAGAAGCGACTTTCCTTGGATGCAGATGCACGCCTTCCTGGAAGAGAAACGCTTCTGTATTGCTGATTTATCTTTTCCACCGAAGCAATGTAATTTTTTTGCTATTGGCTTCTGGATCGCTTCCACCCCCCCCAAGAAGGCCTTCTCATATGATTAGAGAAACAGAGGCAGGCTATCCAATTTGTCTTAATTGTTTTCTAAGCCCTCGATAGAGATTAAAATTCTGTCGTTCAGGGCGGTTTGAGATCGAACTGATCGACAACTAATAGAGAATGAGCACAATATAAATCTCTCAGGTCACGGTTTAGGCAGATAATAGCCCGCCAGAGCCTTAACGTCCCCCACTTACTAATCTAAATCTAATTGTTCGGACCTGGATAACTTTTCCCAATGTTGAGTCAAATTAAGCCACAAGGCTTTACATTTTCAAATTATTAAAAAAATTTACTCTATATATATATCCCTAAATATATGCAATTAAAATATATATAGTAATTAATATTTAAAAAAAAAAAAAAAAATGATATTTATATAAGGATAATTTTAAATAATAATAAAATTTAATGTATATAAGGATCGATCATTATCATTATGAGATAATTTAAGTTTTTGATCATCTAAAAACGATGATTTTCTTCTTCTCCAAATGAGTTTATATTAGAATAGCATATAAGGATAATATAGAGTAAAATTGAGTGATTGGTTTTTGTCTTTGATAAATAAAGTGCCATCGATTTTTTTATATATTCGCTGATCTTCAAAATAGAAAAACAAAAATAATATCAGATTTTTGTTTACTAAAAAAATAAATAAATAAATTTAATATCAGATTTCATATGCAAGAAAATTAATATATGAAAAATTGAATTATTATCTTGTATTTATTTTTATGTTTTTTTCTCAATGTCTCGTCTCCTCTCACTCTAAGATATAATCACAAAAAAAAAAATATTTTTTATTGAGCAAAGAAAATTTGCTCAATAATAAAAGAATACGTGGTAAGTTATATTCTTATTTATATATACTAATCAAATATTTAGTATATATATGTATACTATAAAAATTGACCTACACAAAATTTTATTTATTTTATTTTATTTATAAAAAAAAACTATGGTGGGCGCGCACTCGCACGATCACTCTCTGTAATTCTCACTATTATTTGATTCAAATTTGACTTTAATTATTATTTTTTTTTTTTTTTGAAATCTAAGTAATTACAAAAAAAATAAAGATCGCTTTTTTTTTTTTGTAAATAATCAAAAAAAAAATGTTGAATAAACAAAATAATGTGTCAAAAGTTAATATGCACACAACAACGCCCAAAATTATGACGACGTGCCCGATATTCATTCTATCATATATATGTATACTATATCTACCTTAATTATTTTACACATATAAATACACCACATACACATATACATACAGAGAGAAAGAATAATAATAATAATAATTTTATATATAATTACAGAAGGACACCAAAAAAAAATTCGATTTTATATATTCAATAATTGACGTAACATAAGTATTGTAGTCGTTTTCGTTAACGTAGTACGATCGCAGTACTATAGCCGTTTTCGTTAACGTAGTACGATCGCATTATTAATCCTTTTTACTATATGGTATTTATATTTTTTTTACTATCGAGACAGTAGTGAAAAGTCGACAAATTTAGCTTAACCAATGCTCCTTCTGACTACTAAGTTGCTGTCTCGTTTGATTAAACTACCATTAAAAAACGGAATAAAAATGACTGCGATCATACTGCGTTAAACGAAAACGGCCGTAACTTAAGTATATATATATATTGCTTTTACCTAAACATATATATTATGAATAGGGAATAAGTCAAACGGACTTTAAAAGGATACATGGTTTTGCTGTTCAAATAGAATTTTTTAGACTTAAATATATATTTTATTATACTGATGATATTTTGATCATAAAAGTAATATTATCTATGCTGCTATGGTTATCTGATGTACAGGAAAATTATTTGTATCATAAAAAATTATGCTTATAAAACTGACGATCTAGTTTAGTATTTATAGATCAAAATTTTTAGTTTTATACTAAAGGCGTTTTTTTTTTATTAATAATAATAATCAAGCATATTTGTGTGTATATGTAATTTGTATACATGTATTTTAGCAAACCACATTCAAAAAAAATTGTTTGTTATATAGAAATAATAATAATAATAATAACAAAATTTATGCTGGGGGCCAGTGGTTCTTAACCTTTTTTTTTTTGTAGAACCACACGCGGAACACTTGAAATTTTATATACGATTTTTTTCATTATCATATTATATGGTTGAGCCTTCCCTGAGACGACAACAATTTTATGCCTTTCCCGGGGGTAATGGATACACGAAACGATAATCTTCTTGAAACATAATATTTTGGATTGTGATAACCTCTGATTCAGGTTTTAATATCTCTTATATAAAGTCAAATACTCTGTCAACTGTCATTCAAATATATTATAGACAAAAACGCGAACATCTTGTACCAGAGTAAAAGTACAAAAAAACTTAATATCACGGGGTCTCCATTATCCATAACGTTGTCTATAAATGGAAATGGAGACCATACTCATCCATTAGCCATTCCATAAATGGAATACTTCTTTATGGACGTCCATTTATATGGATAAGTTTATGGACGCATATGTCAAAAAGAAAATGGCAGAAAGTGGTTTAAAATTTTGTAAATTTAGTTTCATATTGTGATGGTTAATTTATTAATTGACTTTCGTTCTATATTCACAACATAATATATACATATTACCAATATACAAAATAATTTTCATATTCGAAATATGATATATTTCGAATAGTATTTCATCAGTCCATGAAATGCCTCAGTTTTTTTTTTTTTTGGAAATCCATAAATGGAAACTGCTATACTGGAAATGGAAATTGATATGGCAATTATCATGGCTAATGGAGACGGCCTGTATAACTTCACTATATAATAATTTTCCCAATTGATTTTCAAAAAATTGTGGCGTAAAAATTTGTATTTGTTCCAAGTTGGGGGCCGTGCGGAACGACGGTTAAGAATCACTGAATCTTCTGTGCTATGGTATATAAGTTTACGTTTACTATTCTATATATATATATATATATATTATACGTAAACGTATATATATATATTCTTAATTTATGTAGGTATAATATATATATATGTATTACGAGTTTAGTTGTAAAATATTTTATGTTACGTTTGTTGTTTTTTTATTTATTTAATGCTTTTTTAATGCTTATAAACAACAAACATAAAAAGGGAAAAGAGGGTTTTGATTTTAGTAACCAAACTGGTTTTTCAAGTTTTAATCAAATATATATATATATATATATATATAGTTTTTTTCTTTACACATGTTATTCTTAACATTTTTACCTGTTGTGTATATAGCGAGATTATTTTATAATTGTTGTAGCATAAATAAATATTATATTGCAATCGCGCGTACGAGAATTTTTAAGATATAAAATTTATTCATAAAAAAAATATATACATAATATATATATATTTTTTTATTATCTTATATATATTACATTTAAGATTATTATATATATATATAAATATAATGTATATATATATGTAAATATGTAATAGATATTATATAGATAAAAAGTTTTTTTTTCAATTCTTTTAAATTTAATATTGTAGACTATTTTATTTTTTTTAATTAACTTTTCTTCAAATACAAAGATTGATGTAAAACTTAACGGAAACATTATATAAAGCATAAAGGGCTAACCATGGAAGACTTGACGAAACTGAGCAGCAATAAGTCTGTATGGTCACACAACACAAATTTTCCATTAAGTTCATTATGGTTAGCCCTGCTATATACTTTATGTTGGGCACAACTATTCTGGAGTATAGTAAACGTATGATTTGGAGCGTTAATACTATATAGTATTTTTTTTATTCAAAAATTTTTGATATCTTCTAATTATGATATAATTAATATGATATTTTCATATTTTCACCACTGCCTCTAGTGGCAGAAATATGAAAAATATTGATCGGCATATCGTATATTGTATATTCATCATAATTATACCTTTTCCAACGTAGAGTAGAGTAAATGCATTTCATTATTTCCCATAGACCAATTTAACTATTTATTTTTTATAATATGAAATTTAAATAATTTTGATTTGGAAAAAAAAAAACATATAAAGGTTTTTTTTTTTGTTTTGTTGGTAAAATACGAATAGTACGACGCCTACCGGATAAATTTTGAAATTTTGTTTTATTTAATTACATTTTGATTTGTTAATATAATTTAAAGCTTTCTATTCGGTACGGTCTATATCGTACATTATCATGATATCATTGCAGACATGTTATACATTTTTGAACTAAACCTTGAAATTTGAACTCAACTCCAATTCTTTTAAATAATTTTCTTTCCTCTTCTGATGAGATTTAAATTAAAACATTTTTCTTTTCTTTTTATTATTTTTTTTTTAGAGTTAGTTTCAACTGGGGATCCTAGATCCTGGACTATAAAAAAAAATGTATCATCTATATTGTTCACAGCTTGGAAGACTGATGAGTTCTTGTGACAGCCAGACATAAGGTATATACAATTTTCTTATATAAAATAAATTTTAAAATGTAAATTATTTAATTATTTAAAATGTAATTTTTTATTAATAATTAATAGTTAAATATTAATTAATTATTATAAATATATATAAAATGAGTATATATATAATTCGTAAATTATAATATAATTCTAAATAAGCTAAGACAAAATTATTTGGGTTTGGGTATTGGATGTATTTATACTATCTCTATATAATTTATATTTAATTTTCATATTTAACTTATATCTTTGATATTATCAGCGTATTATGTACATTGTCAGATTGTCCACTATATATACAAGGAATTGAACTTTAAAATTTGATGAATTGTTAAAAGTAACTTTGATATTCAATTCCTATTATAATTATATAGTAGATAGGTTTTTCATTTCAAATTCAATTATTTTCATTGACATTATATTGGACGTAATAATTGTTGGCATAATCGGCTGAGAGGTAAAACAGTTTGCCCACAGATGTTTGAATTATATTTTTTATTATAAATAGTTTGTGGGGGATGATAGATAAGCCAAGCAAATCTTTCGCTGAAAATTTTCTGCAAAAAACCTCTTCAATATGGGAATGGGATTCAAACATCGTGGTAGTATTAATGTATGAGTTGTCTTATCCATGCACTTCACGATTTTTGAGGATTGTACAATTGTCTCTCTAGCTAGAACCAGCCATATATATATGCCTCTGTGGTGATTATATAGCTTCAGTTCATTTTAAACAAATAAATTGATCAAAGAAACCGTAAAATATTTGAATTAAACAGGTAATTAGTTTTGCTATTATACTTGACTATATATTTATATGATCCCATATTCATTTCCTGGCTATATATGAGTAAAACATTTTCCTAAATTCTCGCAAGTTTGAGTATACCAATCAACCTATTTATATGAGTAGCCAGCAACAACATTTATTTTTGATCCTATAGCTCCAAGTTAGTTTGTATAAAGTTATATATGCTATATATATAATCAGAAGATGCATATGCTATATATATAATCAGAAGATTCTAATTTGTTAAAGGATTACTATTGAAATTTGAAATGAAACTTGAATTAAGAAGTGAAGAACCTAAATGTACTTTTAAAATAATAATTAATAATTAAAAGAAAATTATATTACATATAATTATTATTATTTATATAATGACAAAATTATATTATAAAATTTACTTAATTCGTTTTTTTTTTTTTTTGTCAAATTTTTCATTTTATTTACAGAGACAGCGAAAAATTTTACATTACCAACGAAAAAAATGTGAAGATTTTTTTTTTTTTTGAAATTCTAAATAACAAAATTGACGAAAAACAAAAAAATTAATTTTTTAAATTTGAATTAACAAAAATTTTTTTTTTTTTAAAGTGTTAATTTCCGTTTTTTTATTATTATTATTTTTACACGCAAATCTTCCAAGAAAAAAAAAAATGAATTTGCGCTAATACAAAATATAAAATATAGAAAATTACAATTTAAAGAATCATCATCATCCGGATAAATATTTTATATATATATATATATATATATATAAATCTTAAATAATGTTAAAGAAACGAAAAGAATATTGGATGATAAAATTATTTATTTATGTATAACACAATAAATTTTTGTCAATTCTTATTTTTTATTATACCAAAAGCAAAATATAATTTTTATGCTCATATTAACATTAAATTTATACATAATAATATAATATCCCACCTACTTGAGATAGATACAACATATATATATATATATGTATACAATAGATCCAAAACAAATATATATGAATTTATGTATAATTTAATAAAAAAGGAAAATTATATAAGTAAAAGGAAGAAAATTTACTATAAAATCTAATATGCAAGGAAAATTTTCAAATGTTTAAAAATCAACAACAACGACAGCAACATTATTATTATTAATTTTTTTTATAATTATTATTAAATTTAAAAAAATATTATATAAAATGTTTACATCAATTAAAAAATTAATTATAAATAAAATAATAATATTATTTATAATTATTTTAATAAATAATTTAAATTTAATAAATTCATGGACACCAGATATTGAACCAAAATTTACATTTACAAATCGTAAGTATATATAATTTTTTAAATTATTATTATTATTAATAATTAAATTATAAATTAAATTATTTAGATACTTAGATATAATTTTTGAAATTTTTCTGTAAAAAAATATAATTTTAATTTTATATTATTATATAGATATTATTAGCATTTTCCGGTCAAATTAGTATTTTTACACTTAATAATAGTCTATAAGTCTTTTTTAAATTTCAAAATTTATATAGTCGTTTTATATTTCAAATTAAACCTTCGACAAATTGAAATTCCTCTTAAGTATTTTAAATCTTCCCTATAATTATTTTAAAGTAATATTTATTTGTTTCTACTGATGATGAAGAAGATTTTAAAAGCTTACCAATCATATATTTGTTTCTCTACTTATGCATGTGAACATTTTTTTTTTTAAACACTTCTTAGAGGAATTTCAATTTGTGAAGATCTAATTTGAAATATTATAAAAAGACTGTTTTGAAGTGTAAAAAGACTAATTTGATCGGAAAATGCTATAACACATTTTTATATTATAATAAATGTTCAAATATATGTAATTTTTTCTAATATATTCCAAATTATATTAGAAAAATGTTGAATTTTTTTTTGAATTTGGACTAAATTTGGACTTAAATTTGGCCTGAAAATTTTATAGATAAAACATTTGACAAGCCAATTTTTGAATTTGGACTAGACTTAAATTTGGCCTGAAAATTTTATAGATAAAACATTTGACAAGCCAATTTTTGAATTTGGACTTAAATTTGGCCTGAAAATTTTATAGATAAAACATTTGACAAGCCAATTTTTGAATTTGGACTTAAATTTGGCCTGAAAATTTTATAGATAAAACATTTGACAAGCCAATTTTTGAATTTGGACTTAAATTTGGCCTGAAAATTTTATAGATAAAACATTTGACAAGCCAATTTTTGAATTTGGACTTAAATTTGGCCTGAAAATTTTATAGATAAAACATTTGACAAGCCAATTTTTGAATTTGGACTTAAATTTGGCCTGAAAATTTTATAGATAAAACATTTGACAAGCCAATTTTTGAATTTGGACTAGACTTAAATTTGGCCTGAAAATTTTATAGATAAAACATTTGACAAGTCAATTTTTGAATTTGGACTAAATTTGGACTTAAATTTGGCCTGAAAATTTTATAGATAAAACATTTGACAAGCCAATTTTTGAATTTGGACTAGACTTAAATTTGGCCTGAAAATTTTATAGATAAAACATTTGACAAGCCAATTTTTGAATTTGGACTTAAATTTGGCCTGAAAATTTTATAGATAAAACATTTGACAAGCCAATTTTTGAATTTGGACTTAAATTTGGCCTGAAAATTTTATAGATAAAACATTTGACAAGCCAATTTTTGAATTTGGACTTAAATTTGGCCTGAAAATTTTATAGATAAAACATTTGACAAGCCAATTTTTGAATTTGGACTTAAATTTGGCCTGAAAATTTTATAGATAAAACATTTGACAAGCCAATTTTTGAATTTGGACTTAAATTTGGCCTGAAAATTTTATAGATAAAACATTTGACAAGCCAATTTTTGAATTTGGACTTAAATTTGGCCTGAAAATTTTGTAGATAAAACATTTGACAAGCCAATTTTTGAATTTGGACTAAATAAGAAACACACCAAACGTTTCGTAACACTCTAACTCTACACTCTATATATTTATCAAATTCATTTCTTTACTCCGGTTATTTCGTTACGTTATATATATAATGATGGTAACGTTTTGGAACAATTATTTGACTATAAAATTAAATAAACTTAATATAAATCTATAAAAATAATTTTTTTCTTTGCAGAAGCTGAAAAAATAACAAATTTTTTTGGTAATAGTACAGATTTTTTTAAAATATTAGATCAAGATGATGCTACAATATTAATTGGTGCAAAGTAAGTACATTATATATATACATAAATTTTATGATGAATTAATTTTTTTTAAATTTTATATTTAAATTTATTTCTTATATAAATTTATTTATTATTTTTGTGACAAATTTATAGAAATGCTGTATATAATTTAAGTATAAATGGTTTACGTGAAAATTATAAACAACGTATTGAATGGTCATCAACAGATGCTGATCGTGAATTATGTGCATTAAAAGGTAAACAAGAACAAGATTGTCAAAATTATATTAGAGTATTTGCACGTATAAATGATAATAAAATAATGATATGTGGTACAAATTCATATAAACCAAGATGTCGTTATTATAATATAAAATTAAATAATAATAATAATCATCAAACAACAACAATAACAAATAAAAAAATATTAAATGAAGATATTGATCATAAAATTATAAATAATTCAACAATTTATGATGATAATAATAATACAAAAATTATTAATAAAAATAATAATAATAATAAATTACCATTTGATATTATAATGGAAGTTGAAGCACAAGGACGTTGTCCATATAATCCACAACATAATTCAACATATATATATACAGATGGTCAATTATATTCAGCAACAGTTGCTGATTTTTCTGGTGCTGATCCATTAATATATCGTGAAACATTACGTACAGAACAATATGATTTAAAACAATTAAATCAACCAGCATTTGTAAGTGCATTAGAACGTAATGGTTATGTATTTTTCTTTTTTCGTGAAATTGCAATGGAATATATGAATTGTGGAAAGGTAGCTAATAGATTATATATTTTTAAAAAATTATATGTATATATTATCGATTTTTTATATATATATATAGAAAATTTATTCACGTGTTGGACGAGTTTGTAAAAATGATCGTGGCGGACCATATGCATTTAATGATAGATGGACATCATTTTTAAAAACAAGATTAAATTGTTCAGTACCTGGTGAATATCCATTTTATTTTGATGAAATTCGTAAGTATATTATATTATATATAAATTATATATATGTTATATTATATATGTAGTAGAATTGTCGTAGTATAGATATAGTAGAATTGTTATATAGTAGAGAATTTGACAAAATTTTATGGAAACATAATTTTTAAGAAATTTTTAGATATTTTATTCATTCAAAATATATAAATCAGAGATGTATAATTCTCTGAGTCGATATCGTTTATAGAAATCGAGTAAAAATTTCGATGACAATTCTCGACAATATAAAACAATTGGAATCACGACAATCGATTGATATCGTATCGCAATTATTTTTTTTTAAAAATAAAATTAGTAGATTTTACTTCAATAATAATGTCAATTTTATATAGATGACAAATATAATTTCAAATTATATATTTTAAATTTCAATAGTTGTAAGCCTAGTAAGCTGCTGCTTTTGCTAAACTAAAATTTCGATAAAAAATTTATAACTTTAATTATTAAAATATTAAATAATTAATTAATTAATAATAATTAATAATATTTTAATTACTAAATTATTAAAACTTCATTATTTAGCTCGTTATTATTTTCATTTAGTTTAGCAAAAGAGCAGCGTGTACTAGGCTTTATATAACAAAATACTGAAAATTTTTAAAATGAAATACTGAAATTTTTCAAAAAATACTGAAATTTTCGTTTAATACTCGGATCAATCTAATGATATATAGAATACCATAATAGTAAAATTTATCAGTATACAATAGATTTCGATATCGTTTTTCTGCTCGATATATCAACTCAGCGATCTTCGATCCTCATAATAGCTAAATATATATTACTCTCGTATATATAGATCATTTTTCAAGATCAAATTAGTAAACATTTTTTTTTTTTTTCTCCTCTTGTTATTACAGAAGCAACAAGTCAAATAATTGATGGATATTATCGTAATGGTAATAAAAGTTCAATAATATATGCTGTATTTACAACATCAATAAATGCAATACCTGGTTCAGCAATATGTGCATTTAGTATTAATGATATATTAGATTCATTTGAGGGACGTTTTAAATATCAAAAAGATACACAATCAAATTGGTTACCATTATCTATAGATAATGTACCAGAACCAAGACCTGGTAAATGTGTTGATGATTCACGTACATTATCTAGTACATCAGCAAATTTTGTTAAAACACATACATTAATGGAACAATCTGTATTACCATTATATAATAAACCATTATTAACACGTGTACGTTTAAAATATCGTTTAACAGCAATTACAATTGATCCACAAATATTAGCATTAGATGGTAATACATATGATATTATATTTGTTGGTACAGATTCTGGTGAAATTGTTAAATTTATAAATGTACAACAAAATAATAATAATAATAATGATGATCAAAATAATAATAATAATAATAATGATAATATAAAAACAATTGTTATTGCTGAAATACAAGCATTACCAAAAGGTATGGCTGTACGTGAATTAACAATATCACATAAAACATTAAGTTTAATTGTATTAGGTGATGGACATATTGTATCAATACCATTACATCATTGTTCACAAATAATATATTGTTTAAGTTGTTTACAAGTACAAGATCCATATTGTGTATGGGATATTAATAATCAAGAATGTAAATCAATTGTAAATAATCAAATACAATTAACAAAATTAAATAAAAATTATATACAATCATTAAATTCAACAGATAAATCAAAAATATTATGTGATATTGGTAATCGTATTGATTATAAAAATATTAATAATAATAATAATAATCGTATTGATAATAATAATAATAATAATAATAATCAAGAACAACAACGACCAATTGTATATCAATCAACACGTGGTACTGTATCTGGTATTGGTAAAGTACAACAAAATATTTATAATAATAATAATAATGGTGATAATATAAATAATGGTGGTGAAATTAATATATATCCAAATAATCGAATTACATTAACATCTATTGATCCAGCTGATATTGATAATTCATTAAATAGTAAGTATATATATATATATTTGTGTTTTTTTTTTCTTCTTTTTGTCCTACTGTCTGTCAGTCATTGGTCGGAACAAAGTTTTTTGTTCCAACGAGTCACTCCTGCCTAATGGAGCCACTCCAATATGGCGGACGTATATATAATAGAAGCAATCGTCTTTAAACTGAAATTTTATCTATAATTTGCTGATTAGGCTGACATTTTAAAAATTATAATTCCTTTTTTTTTTTTTATTATTTATTATAGATCCATTAAAAAATCTTGATGATCTTGGTATTGAAAGTGAAACATTAAAATTAGCTGGACGTGATGTATATTGTGGTTATGTTATATTTATATTAGCTGTAATTGTATTTATAATTGGTGTTGTTATTGGATGGTATTCATCAAAACGTTTATGTAAAAATTTACCATTTCATCCGGAACATCGTAATCAATTAACACCGTAAGTATTTTTATTAATAATATTTTTAAAATTGTGGCTATACGACACTCGTAGTCCATACCCAGTTGGGTTCTAGCCAAAACTTCCTCTTTCAATTATATTATAAAAAATTTTAATTAAAAAATTATTATTATTATTATTATTATTTTTTTAGTAAATCAAGACAATTTAATCAACGTAATAGTGGTAAAGATGTTAATTTATTAATGAATACAAATCCATTTTCAACATCATCATGTAATAATAAAAAAGATAATTTAGAACATGAATTTGTTGTTGGTGAAAAAGATCGAAGTCATGAATGTAAAAATTCAACTGAAAATTTAGAAAAGGATATACATAAAACAGGTACACTAACTAAAGTTAAAAGAACATATATTTAAACATATATATATAATTACATAATAATTTAAATTTCATTTATAGTCATAAATATTATTTTTAATTTTATTATGTTAATTTGATAAGTTAAAAAAAATATTATATAAATAAATTAGTATTATTAAAAAACAAAAAAAAAAAAAAAATGTAAATTAAAATTAATTAAATTTTAATAATAATTATAATGTGTAGTCAAATGCACTTTTTTTATATACATATATACACCAAAAACCTCGATTTGTGTCGTTTTCGAAATTGGAATTTTCGATATTTCAGAGTTGCGTCGTAAATATTTCCGAGTTGCGTCGTAAATATTTCCATTTTCGTTGATTAAGATTTTTCCGAAATCTTTCCATAAATTTCCCACATATTTCATTTGTTAAATTTTGGTAAAAAAAAAGTCAGTTACGTCAGTCCCAATTAATGACGCAAATCGGGGTCTTGGTGTATATAAATTCATTTTATATTTTAAATTTTGAATATTTCATTTAGGAATTCAAATGAATTTGAAAATGATATAAGAAGAGTATATACGTTTCAATTAACGACACAACATTATGCCACCATATATACAAAGGTAACATATGTATATATATCAAATCGTTCACTGACCTGGCTACCCAAAATCAAAACGATGCGTAATGGCATACGATTTTCTGTCAAAAAAATTTGACATGCCCAATATAATTTGAGGTATACGTCGTCGCGTATCTCGAGCGTACTATACAAAATATATGCGGGCTTGACAGAAATCGTACAACATATATACGCGTTGATTTACGGAGAGTGCTATATATATTAGCCATTATTATTTAATAATGTCGTTAAGTGGAACGCATATATATATATATACTCAAAAATAATATTATAAAAAAATTCGTTTAATATAATTTAATTTTTATTTCTCCTATATTGAATTATCCATGAATTCTACTTTATATACCAAAATATTCATTCAGCCTTAATGATAAGGGAGTCGCCTCTCGCCATTCGATTCAACACAATCGTGTCGATTCAACTAATTTTGTTTTTTTGTTTTTTTTTTTGGTTATGATAAGAGTCCGTTTTCGGTTTTAAGCGAGAGTCTTAATTATACGAATTTATTCGTTAATTCTATGGTCGAAACATTTAGTCGCGACTCTCTAATTCGATAATTATATAATTTTGATGTGGGAGACTTTCGGTCGACTCTCCATTTTATATATGTATACCAAAAAAACTGTCGATCGAAGACGAATCGAAAGGTTATTATAGACGACTTCTATCAAAGTTTATAGACGACTTCTATCAAAGTTTATAGACGACTTCTATCAAAGGTTATAGACGACTTCTATCAAAGGTTATAGACGACTTCTATCAAAGGTTATAGACGACTTCGAGACGAATCGAAACGTTATATAGACGACTTCTATCATTAAGGGCCATTATTTTTTTTGCAAACAAATTTTTTGTTTTCGGTATATTATAATATATAAAAATTAATATTATATTAAATAATAATAATAATTTTTAATTTTTGGAAAATTTTAATTTAAAGAGCCATAATAGCAAAGAATTATTTATAAAAATTTTTTTAAATTAAATGTTTGTAATAACAAGATTATTTTTTCTTTCAAATTTACATGTTATGTAATTTTTGTGATATAGGATGCTAAATAATTTTTTTTTTATACATATATATATATTAAATATATTTTTTTTATAATTTTTTTTTTACAATATAAATATTTTAGAATATGTATTTTCTTTTTTTGTTGTTTATAACATTCCTAGAAGCATAAGACTTTTTCAATGAATAATATAACAAAATAACAAAAAAAAAAAAAAAAAAGGAAAAAAAAATTTAGTTAAGATTTAAAATTAAGATTATAGAATAATTTTTAATTTTTAAAACAAATTTTTCTTGTTTTAATCTTATATATGGCTTCCAAAAAAAAAATCATGGTTTATACTTGGATAATTCATTTAAAATATAACTTTCATATATTTACTAATATATACCTCTACCTAAATCAGAGCCGTATGGCGTATATAGTGTCCTTTTTTTCATGCTGGCGTATAAAATATATAGATTGAAATTTCTATTTTCAGAATCTATATTTGGTTTTTTATTGTAGCTTAAAAATTGAGTAAATTAGAGCATGCCAGAAGGTAGCTTCGTATAATTGCAGACTTTTTTCACCACGTTTTTTTTTTTTTTTGCTATAATTTTGGGCAAATTTAAAGATATTTGGAATTGATTTTGGATATTCTTATTAGAATTCAAATTCCCCGTCGATAGACACCAAATTCACCCAAATCGGTGAAAGTTGACTTTTTGAGCCAAAAAAATAACTCAAAAAATCGACTTTGGCTCAAAAAGTCAACTTTCTCCGATTTGGGTGAATTTGGTGTCTATCGACGGGGAATTTTATTTGTAACAAAGTTGTGCAAACAGAATTGAAAACTCTTTTAATTTGCCAGTTATATCAAAAAAATTTCGGCATGGCAAATTTTTTCGTATTTTTGCAAGGACTCTTTTTTTCATGTTGCTCAAAAATATAGAAATCTTTGTCCGATATTTATGTTCTATATACGAAATTAAAGATTCAAATCTCTACTTTCAGAATATCAGTATAGTTTTTTATTGTTTGAAAATTGAGAAAATTAGAGCATGTAGAAGGTAGCTGTCTCTCTTTGCAGACTTTTTTTTTTCAATTTTTTTTTTTTTTGCTATTAACTTGAGTAAATCAGCATCATACGCTATACATCCTCTGAATTAGGGTGAGGTATAATGGAAAAACAAATAAATTCATTATTATGGGGGGGAAGGAAAAATGGTATTCGGGACAAATATTTTTGTAGAGAGAAAAATAATTTGCATAATGTGAAATATAATAAAGGATCACACAGCAAAAAATCATTTAAAGTCCATTATATACTATACTATACTATATCAATTTTAATATATCATAATATTCTTTTGGGCTCAACATTCCTATATATTTATGATTCGGAATTTATGTGTCTTTTTTTAGAGGTTTTTTCGTTTTGTTTTTTTTTTGTTACCATTTTGTAGAAATTTTCCAAGACACAATCCAGACCCGTAAAGAAAAAATTGAAAAATTCCCATTTGTTCTACATGTGACTTCTTTATTATTATATATATTCTTTGATATTTATATTCTTTCATAATGTGATCCATGTCCATCTTATATTAATTTCACAGCAAACCATTTTTTTTTGGCAAAACTTTTTCTATTTAAATCCTTTTTCTTCCTTCCGAATTATTTATAGTATACATTATACAATTGGTTTTTAAATATTTTTAGTATATATCATTAATTTTATATTATTTTTTTTTTAGTTTAAAATTAATAAGATTGCAATTTTGATTAATTTTAATTATTCTTTTTAAGCATTTCAGAATTTTTTTTTTTTTTTTATATTTAAATGAATTTAAAAGAAAAATTAATGATAATTTTTAATGATAATTATTTTTTTTTTTTCACTTATATATGATTTTTCCCTCTTTTAAAATTTAAAGAAAATCCGTCCTGTCTCTATTTTTTTTTTTTTTTTGATAAATCTTGTGAATATTGCATACTCTTAGGTGTATTTATGAAAAAAAAAAAAATTGATCAATTTCTAATTTTAAGTATTTTAAATGTTTATTATATTAGTTTATTAATTTTAATTATTATTTTAGCTTGAAATTGAGGCAAATTTTTGTTTTATTATTATTATATTTCATAAAAAATATTAATAATTATTTAATTATATTATGTATTTAGTATTTAATCTTAAAAAAATATTTTATAAATTAGAATATATATAAAAACAAAAAAAAAAACAAATTGTACATTTAGCATTTAAATAAATATTTTTTTAAGAGTTTATAAAAATTATTAAGTAAATAAAAAAAAAAAAAAAAAATTAATAATTATTTTGTTAAAATTAAATTAAAAAAAATTGAATATTAAAAAATGAAAAAAAATCATATATATATATTATTAAAATAAAATGTTGTTTATTTTGTGTTGTTTTTAAATTTTTTTTTATTAAATATATTTCAGTTTATTTATTTTATTTCTGATTATGTGAATTTCGGTAATAAAGAAATTTCCATAATTTGAGCGTTTTCGATAAATTCAGTTCAAACTTAGTTTCTAAGAAAGGAGCTCGTTCGTTCGTTAATTCGTAAACTGGAAAACTTCAAAAGCAGTATGCGTATTCGAAAATCTAAACTGCGCTTACTCGTTTTAAACGCAATTTCGCAATTCTAATTTTACATAATTGCTTTCAAATTAATGGCGTAATTTTCATCTGGGATTTTCTCTGGTACTCCATGGATGGATTGTGGTGCTAAAATTGTGGTAAACTCATTCATTATAGTGTTCTAATAGTTAACTATGCCAGTACTCCTTCATTATTTCCTAAAAAAATATCAGAAATCATGTCTTGATCATCATAAAACCATCTTCCAAGTAGAGCTAATGGAGGAGCAATAACAGAATTAACTACACAACCTCCACACCCCCCACCCCACCTCTTTAACGAATTTCAAAAATATTTTATTGCTTATTTTATTTATTATATAACTAATTTTATCAAAATGATAGAATTATATACATAAATGATATAAATTCTGATTATAGTATTTATGGCATATCCTTAGGCGAAATTTTTTTTATTTTTTTAGTTTCTAAGGTTATGGTCTCTAAATTGGTTAAAAAAATTAAAATAAGGATGATATATTTTAATCGTGGGTAAATAATTTTAGTTATTAAGGGCGTGTTTCATAATTAGAACTGGGTGTAGTGCAGGTGAGGTGCAGCCACTATCCGTGTAGTACACTTCAACTACACCGATAGAGTGCTACACCGAAAAAATTAACTTAAAACTATTTCACAACCGTTTCTTTTCTTTTTGCTTATTGGTTGGATTGTCAATTGACAGCTTGCTACACCATCTGATCCTCAATTTCAAGTTAGTGTAAAAAGTGTAGCAAAAGTGCGCTACACCCTAGCTACACTTTCAGTTATGAAACAGAAAAGTGTAGTACACTTTTTGAAAGTAGTGATTCTGTAACAGGGTGTAGCTGTTTGACAGTTCGCTACACTAAAAGTTGTAATTATGAAACACGCCCAAAGTTCCTGAAATATTTCAGAGGAATGTCAAATAATATTTTGCTTATACAAATTTTGACCTAAAAAAAAAAAAAACAAAGTATATTTTTATTCAATTTACCTAAATTTATGCTTTTGTTTCTTCAAAACATAAACTGAACATGCGCCAAACTGAAACTTTTCATTTTTTTCTGTATATTATAAAATAATATATTTTATTGACAACGCAAATTAAATGAAAAAATAAAAATACAAATAAAGGTGTTTTTTTAATTTAATTTAATTTATAAAAAAAAAAAATTTCTATTTAACATTTTAATAACAAAAATAAACAGAAATAAAATAACAAGAAGACGAAGAATTAATATTGCATACTCTTAGGTGAATAATATTAAATTAAATAAAGTTAAATAATACATAAAATTGCATTGATTAAAATAAAAAAATGTTAAATTTAATTAAATAAATTACATAAAATATATATATATATATATATATATAAAAAAAAAATGGTGAAGGAACACCTTATATATAGTTTCACAAATTCAATATGCCCATAAAAATGGGGAATTTATAATCTCCAACTCAGTGGATTATATAAAAATCTTAACAATTTTGGAATTATATTTATGAAATTATGGACCTGCTGGGTTAAATGATGAAAATTCCATATATAATTTATAAACATATTTCCTGTGTATATTATATTGTATAAATTATGGCCAAAAAAAATTTTTCATATACCAAAAATGTGCATTTAGCATTTGGCCAAAAAGTCCCTCTTTAAAATGAAGAAATATTATTTTAATAACATTTTACTATATTTAATAGTATTGTCCTTAAGGAGTATACCATATATAAATACCAAAATTTTTGGTTAGTTTTTTTTGTGTCGTAAACCCATTAATTTGTGGAATTATAATTAGAATCTAATTTTAATGAGATGTCATCAAAATTCTATAAACTTGCAAAAAAAAAATTATTTCAAATTGTGTGAAATTGTGATGCTGATGGGAGGGGGGGCGGTGGTATGGTAATTGATTATATATTGGAACTATAAAAAACAACTTATAACATTTGAAATTTAAGTTAATGCACATAATCTGTTAAGGGTATATTTGGTTATGATAAACCGAACCAAAGACCAAACAATAATATATAATGAACATAATGAAAATTAAGGAAACTGAAGAATGGTGTACGACTATATATGAAAAAAACACCGAATGACCGAAATATACTATACAAAAATTAAGTGTAGACTTTTTGTTAGCTTTACAAAAAAATTTCGTCAAACTTAATGATGCGATTGCAAATCGCGTACAAAACTTAAGAAAAATTAAGAAAAATTTGATTTTACTGTAATAAAATCCATGGCGCATCCATGATGAAAATGAAAAAAACACATAATTTATTTTACGTGTCACTTTCAAAACACTTTGATATTATTGGTGAAATATTTTTTTTTGTGTTTTCTTAATTTTTCATCAGTTCATTTATGGTCTAAAATGGATTTGACATCGAATTTCGAGATAACATAAGGAAAATATCGAAAGTTTTCTTAATTTTTATTAAGTTCATTATATGGTTAGGCCTATATAATCTATTAATTTACTATATTCAAATATTAATTTAATAATATATAATATTTTTTTTTTTTTGTTTATTTACAGATTTAAAATTAATATTTCTTCTTTATATTTCTGACACACACACACACACAAAATTAATAATAATAATAGAAAATTGATGAACATAGAAAGATCATATATATATTTCTTTCTGGTAAATAAGGAATAGAAAACAACAAAAACATATATAAAAAAATTTTATGAAAAAGAGAAAAAAGAAAAAAAAAAAAAAAACAAAACAAAAAATGATTTATCCACAAATATCACGTAAAACATTAGCATTAATATTAATATTTTTAATATTTACATTAACATCTGTTGGTATATTATTTATAATATTTTGTTTTAATGAAAATAATTCATTATATATATTACCATCAATATCATCATTGTCATCATCATCATCATTATCATCATCAACAACAACAATAACAAATTTACGAAAAAATTTATTAACATCATCATTAATATCATCAAATAATTTTTATCATAATAATAATAATAATAATAATAATAATAATCAATTATTATATCAATCAAAATTACAAATAAATAAAATTAATCATAATAAATTAAATGATGAACATAAACAACATATCAATAATAATAATAATAATAGTATAATAAAAAAGAATTATAAAAATTTTAATAATTTATTATTATCATCAAATGATCATTATAAATTATTTAAATATAATAATAATAATAATAATAATAATAATTTAAATTATAATAAACAAAATTCTATTAATAATAATAATAATAATAATAATAATAATAATAATAATAATAAAAATGATAATATAAAAATAATAAATAATTTATTATTAAAAAAAAATTTATCAATATTATCAAATCAAAAAATTAATAATAATAATAATAATAATAATAATAATAATAACTCAGATACAATATATATTGATGATTATTATGATGGTCAGTCTATTGAAGATACATCAATAAATTATAATAATAATAATAATAATAATTATAAAAATAAAAATATTAAAAATAAATTTAAATTTAATAATAATAATAATAATAATAATAATGATAATAATAATAATGATGGTGGTATTATTGGTGATGAATTATTAGATGTAAGTGGTATTGAATATTTTGATACAATTATAATGGATCATCAATATAATGATAATAATAATAAAAATTATAATAATAAATTAATAAATATTAATAAACAATCAATAAATAATAATAATAATAATAATAATAATAATATGAAATTAATAAAAAAATTAACATATCATCAATTATTAAATGATGATGAAGATCATTATATTAATATTAATTTAAATTATAATAATAATAATATTAATAAAAATAATAATAATAATTTATATATTGGTAGTGGTAGCGGTGATTTTAATAATGATGATGATGATGATAATAATAATAATAATAATAATAATAATGATAATACAGATGATATTAAATTTAATATAAATATTATTAAAAAACCATTAAATAATAATAATAATATTAAAAAGAAATTATTAATAAATAATAAATTTAATAATATATATAATAATAATAAATTAAAAAATTTAACATCATCATTATCATCATCAACTAATAAATTATATATAAATAAAAAAATATTACCATCAATTAAAAATAATTTTAATAAATTTTTAATATCAAATAAAAATAATAATAATAATAATAATAAAAATTTAACAATATTAAATCATTTAAATGTTAGTAATATAAATAAAAAATGGATTCCACCATCAATTGTATCAGATCATAATATTATTTATAATAATTTATATGAAAATAATAATAATAATAATAATCAAAATCAAAATCAAAATCAAAATTATCAGAATAAAAGAGGAGAAACACGTCGTATAATTGGTAATTTTAAAAGAAGTGATGAACGTTCAAGGCAATTATTACTTTGCGAAGAAGCTGGCGGTGGTGAATTATGTCGAATGCTATTTAAAGATCATATTTAATTATTTTAATATAAATAAATATTGTTAGTTGTTTTTTTTTTTTAAATTTATATTTAATTAAATGTATATAATAGGAGGTCGAATTCTCTGAGTCGATATCAAGTAAACGATATCGATATCTATATACCGATAAATTTGCTATTTGGAATTCTATTTTATATATGATTGATCCAAATATCAAACGAAAAATCTCATTCGATAGGGTAATTTAGTTATAAAGCCTAGTACACGCTGCTCTTTTGCTAAACTAAATGAAAATAATAACGAGCTAAATAATGAAGTTTTAATAATTTAGTAATTAAAATATTATTAATTATTATTAATTGATTAATTATTTAATATTTAATAATTAAAGTTATAAATTTTTTATCGAAATTTTAGTTTAGCAAAAGCAGCAGCTTACTAGGCTTACAACTATTGAAATTTAAAATATATAATTTGAAATTATATTTGTCATCTATATAAAATTGACATTATTATTGAAGTAAAATCTACTAATTTTATTTTTAAAAAAAAATAATTGCGATACGATATCAATCGATTGTCGTGATTCCAATTGTTTTATATTGTCGAGAATTGTCATCGAAATTTTTACTCGATTCTCTTTCTACGAAATATCGACTCAGACAATCTAACCCCAGTTTTTTTTTGTAATATTTAATCAAAGAAGAAGAAATATATTGACAAATATAAAATTGATTAGATGATTTGTAATCTATTTCAAACAGCATAAATATATATATGCAAAAAAAAATATATATAAAAAACAAGTCTGAACTGAAAATTTTTACTTGTTAATTAAAATGCACAAAAATACAATTTACAATAATTGTTACAATTTTAAATCATGATATATAAATATATCTAGAAAATATATATGTATATAAAATTTGCCAGAATAAAGTATATTTAATTAATTACATTATATTATAATTAGAAAATTATATATATATATAAATATATTATAAAAGAAATAAAATGAGATAATAATTTACTATATAAAAAAATGTCATAATTATTGTGTAATTTTAATGTAATACATTATAATCTATAAACACATATATATATATATATATATATTGAATAAACGTAAAACCATTATTTACAAAAAGATATTTAAATTACTTATATAGAATTTTAGAATTTCAAAATTTTAAATTTATGATTCCCTATTATTAATTTGGTTGAATTTTGTATGAAATTTATATACAACAAGGTATTTTTACCAAATTGCATATCTTCCCGGTGTTAGTAAAGTTTTTTAAAATTATATAGGAGAGGCATACTTTTAGGTGTAATATTAAATAAAACAATTTTACCAAAACAAAATTTCAAAAAAATTTCTCAACTAATAAGTAATTCATACAAAATTCAACCAAAGTAACAGGGAATCAGAAATCCAAAATTTAGAAAGTAAATCTAATTTTTTATATAAGAGTACTCCTAAAAGTATGCCATGCAAATATAATTTCCAAAAAATTCTACTTACTCCGGGAAGGTAGGTAATTTAATATAATTTGAGGAATATGCCAAAATTTTATACAAAATTCAACCAAAGTAACAGGGAATCAGAAATCCAAAATTTAGAAAGTAAATCTATTTTTTTATATAAGAGTACACCTAAAAGTATGCCTTGCTAATATAATTTCCAAAAAATTCTACTTACTCCGGGAAGGTAGGTAATTTAATATAATTTGAGGAATATGCCAAAATTTCATACAAAATTCAACCAAAGTAACAGGGAATCAGAAATCCAAAATTTAGAAAGTAAATCTACTTTTTTATATAAGAGTACACCTAAAAGTATGCCTTGCTAATATAATTTCCAAAAAATTCTACTAACTCCGGGAAGGTAGGCAATTTAATATAATTTGAGTAAAATACCAAAATTTCATACAAAATTCAACCAAAGTAACAGGGAATCAGAAATCCAAAATTTAGAAAGTAAATCTAATTTTTATATGAGAGTACACCTAAAAGTATGCCTTGCAAATATAATTTCCAAAAAATTCTACTTACTCTGGCAAGGTAGGCAATTTAATATAATTTGAGCAATATGTCAAAATTTCATACAAAATTCAACCAAAGTAACAGGGAATCAGAAATCCAAAATTTAGAAAGTAAATCTAATTTTTTATATAAGAGTACTCCTAAAAGTATGCCATGCAAATATAATTTCCAAAAAATTCTACTAACTCCGGGAAGGTAGGCAATTTAATATAATTTGAGTAAAATACCAAAATTTCATACAAAATTCAACCAAAGTAACAGGGAATCAGAAATCCAAAATTTAGAAAGTAAATCTATTTTTTTATATAAGAGTACACCTAAAAGTATGCCTTGCTAATATAATTTCCAAAAAATTCTACTTACTCCGGGAAGGTAGGCAATTTAATATAATTTGAGTAAAATACCAAAATTTCATACAAAATTCAACCAAAGTAACAGGGAATCAGAAATCCAAAATTTAGAAAGTAAATCTAATTTTTATATAAGAGTACACCTAAAAGTATGCCTTGCTAATATAATTTCCAAAAAATTCTACTAACTCCGGGAAGGTAGGCAATTTAATATAATTTGAGCAATATGTCAAAATTTCATACAAAATTCAACCAAAGTAACAGGTAATCAGAAATCCAAAATTTAGAAAGTAAATCTAATTTTTTATATAGAGTACACCTAAAAGTATGCCTCTCGAATATAATTTCCAAAAAATTCTACTAACTCCGGGAAGGTAGGCAATTTAATATAATTTGAGTAAAATACCAAAATTTCATACAAAATTCAACCAAAGTAACAGGGAATCAGAAATCCAAAATTTAGAAAGTAAATCTACTTTTTTATATAAGAGTACACCTAAAAGTATGCCTTGCTAATATAATTTCCAAAAAATTCTAATTTAAGAATACACCTAAAAGTATGCCTCTCCGATATAATTTTAGAAAATTGTACTACTACCGAAAAGTCGGTAATTTAACCGAAATAGCTAACGTTTTTCAGAAAACTGAAAGCGTAACGGAGCGTTTGTGAGTTCCGAGCGTTTTGCATGGAAATCCGAGTTAAGAATTTCGATCGTTTTGTATGGAACTCCGAGTTCCGAGTTCAGAATTGCGTATGGAATTCCGGGTTCCGAATTACGCATGGATTTCCGAGTTCCGAATTGCGTACGGAATTCCGAAAAAATAAAAACATTTGGAATTCCGTACGCAAATTCGGAACTCTTAATTCCATACAAAACGCTCGGAATTTTGCACTTGGAACTCGGAACTCGGAATTCCATACAAAACGCTCGGAATTCGTAACTCGGAATTCCATGCAAAACGCTCGGAACTCACAAACGCTCCGTTACGCTTTCAGTTTTCTTAAATACATTAGCTATTTCGGTTAAATTACCGACTTTTCGGTGGTAGTACAAATTTTAAAAATTATATCGGAGAGGCATACCTTTAGGTGTATTCTTAAATAAAAATTTTTTGAATTTATATTTGCAAGGCATACTTTTAGGAATACTCTTATATAAAAAATTAGATTTACTTTCTAAATTTTGGATTTCTGATTCCCTGTTACTTTGGTTGAATTTTGTATGAAATTTTGACATATTGCTCAAATTATATTAAATTACCTACCTTCTCGGAGTTAGTAGAATTTTTTGGAAATTATATTAGCAAGGCATACTTTTAGGTGTACTCTCATATAAAAATTAGATTTACTTTCTAAATTTTGGATTTCTGATTACCTGTTACTTTGGTTGAATTTTGTATGAAATTTTGACATATTGCTCAAATTATATTAAATTACCTACCTTCCCGGAGTTAGTAGAATTTTTTGGAAATTTTATTCGAGAGGCATACTTTTAGGTGTACTCTCATATAAAAATTAGATTTACTTTCTAAATTTTAGATTTCTGATTACCTGTTACTTTGGTTGAATTTTGTATGAAATTTTTGTATATTACTTAAATTATATTAAATTGCCTACCTTCCCGGAGTTAGTTGAATTTTTTGGAAATTATATTAGCAAGGCATACTTTTAGGTGTACTCTTATATAAAAATTAGATTTACTTTCTAAATTTTGGGTTTCTGATTCCCTGTTACTTTGGTTGAATTTTGTATGAAATTTTGACATATTGCTCAAATTATATTAAATTACCTACCTTCCCGGAGTTAGTAGAATTTTTTGGAAATTATATTAGCAAGGCATACTTTTAGGTGTACTCTTATATAAAAAAGTAGATTTACTTTCTAAATTTTGGATTTCTGATTCCCTGTTACTTTGGTTGAATTTTGTATGAAATTTTGGCATATTCCTCAAATTATATTAAATTGCCTACCTTGCCAGAGTAAGTAGAATTTTTTGGAAATTATATTTGCAAGGCATACTTTTAGGTGTACTCTCATATAAAAATTAGATTTACTTTCTAAATTTTGGATTTCTGATTCCCTGTTACTTTGGTTGAATTTTGTATGAAATTTTGGTATTTTACTCAAATTATATTAAATTGCCTACCTTCCCGGAGTTAGTAGAATTTTTTGGAAATTATATTAGCAAGGCATACTTTTAGGTGTACTCTTATATAAAAAAGTAGATTTACTTTCTAAATTTTGGATTTCTGATTCCCTGTTACTTTGGTTGAATTTTGTATGAAATTTTGGCATATTCCTCAAATTATATTAAATTACCTACCTTGCCGGAGTAAGTAGAATTTTTTGGAAATTATATTTGCAAGGCATACTTTTAGGTGTACTCTCATATAAAAATTAGATTTACTTTCTAAATTTTGGATTTCTGATTCCCTGTTACTTTGGTTGAATTTTGTATAAAATTTTGGCATATTCCTCAAATTATATTAAATTACCTACCTTCCCGGAGTAAGTAGAATTTTTTGGAAATTATATTAGCAAGGCATACTTTTAGGTGTACTCTTATATAAAAATTAGATTTACTTTCTAAATTTTGGATTTCTGATTCCCTGTTACTTTGGTTGAATTTTGTATGAAATTTTGGTATTTTACTCAAATTATATTAAATTGCCTACCTTCCCGGAGTTAGTAGAATTTTTTGGAAATTATATTAGCAAGGCATACTTTTAGGTGTACTCTTATATAAAAATTAGATTTACTTTCTAAATTTTAGATTTCTGATTACCTGTTACTTTGGTTGAATTTTGTATGAAATTTTGACATATTACTCAAATTATATTAAATTACCTACCTTCCCGGAGTTAGTAGAATTTTTTGGAAATTATATTAGCAAGGCATACTTTTAGGTGTACTCTTATATAAAAAATTAGATTTACTTTCTAAATTTTGGATTTCTGATTACCTGTTACTTTGGTTGAATTTTGTATGAAATTTTGACATATTGCTCAAATTATATTAAATTACCTACCTTCTCGGAGTTAGTAGAATTTTTTGGAAATTATATTAGCAAGGCATACTTTTAGGTGTACTCTTATATAAAAATTAGATTTACTTTCTAAATTTTGGATTTCTGATTCCCTGTTACTTTGGTTGAATTTTGTATGAAATTTTGGTATTTTACTCAAATTATATTAAATTGCCTACCTTCCCGGAGTTAGTAGAATTTTTTGGAAATTATATTAGCAAGGCATACTTTTAGGTGTACTCTTATATAAAAATTAGATTTACTTTCTAAATTTTGGATTTCTGATTACCTGTTACTTTGGTTGAATTTTGTATGAAATTTTGACATATTACTCAAATTATATTAAATTACCTACCTTCCCGGAGTTAGTAGAATTTTTTGGAAATTATATTAGCAAGGCATACTTTTAGGTGTACTCTTATATAAAAATTAGATTTACTTTCTAAATTTTGGGTTTCTGATTCCCTGTTACTTTGGTTGAATTTTGTATGAAATTTTGACATATTGCTCAAATTATATTAAATTACCTACCTTCCCGGAGTTAGTAGAATTTTTTGGAAATTTTATTCGAGAGGCATACTTTTAGGTGTACTCTCATATAAAAATTAGATTTACTTTCTAAATTTTAGATTTCTGATTACCTGTTACTTTGGTTGAATTTTGTATGAAATTTTGACATATTGCTCAAATTATATTAAATTACCTACCTTCCCGGAGTTAGTAGAATTTTTTGGAAATTTTATTCGAGAGGCATACTTTTAGGTGTACTCTCATATAAAAATTAGATTTACTTTCTAAATTTTAGATTTCTGATTACCTGTTACTTTGGTTGAATTTTGTATGAAATTTTGACATATTACTCAAATTATATTAAATTACCTACCTTCCCGGAGTTAGTAGAATTTTTTGGAAATTATATTAGCAAGGCATACTTTTAGGTGTACTCTTATATAAAAAATTAGATTTACTTTCTAAATTTTGGATTTCTGATTCCCTGTTACTTTGGTTGAATTTTGTATGAAATTTTGACATATTGCTCAAATTATATTAAATTACCTACCTTCTCGGAGTTAGTAGAATTTTTTGGAAATTATATTAGCAAGGCATACTTTTAGGTGTACTCTCATATAAAAATTAGATTTACTTTCTAAATTTTGGATTTCTGATTACCTGTTACTTTGGTTGAATTTTGTATGAAATTTTGACATATTGCTCAAATTATATTAAATTACCTACCTTCCCGGAGTTAGTAGAATTTTTTGGAAATTTTATTCGAGAGGCATACTTTTAGGTGTACTCTCATATAAAAATTAGATTTACTTTCTAAATTTTAGATTTCTGATTACCTGTTACTTTGGTTGAATTTTGTATGAAATTTTGACATATTACTCAAATTATATTAAATTACCTACCTTCCCGGAGTTAGTAGAATTTTTTGGAAATTATATTAGCAAGGCATACTTTTAGGTGTACTCTTATATAAAAAATTAGATTTACTTTCTAAATTTTGGATTTCTGATTCCCTGTTACTTTGGTTGAATTTTGTATGAAATTTTGACATATTGCTCAAATTATATTAAATTACCTACCTTCTCGGAGTTAGTAGAATTTTTTGGAAATTATATTAGCAAGGCATACTTTTAGGTGTACTCTTATATAAAAATTAGATTTACTTTCTAAATTTTGGGTTTCTGATTCCCTGTTACTTTGGTTGAATTTTGTATGAAATTTTGACATATTGCTCAAATTATATTATATTGCCTAACTTTCCAGTGCTAGTAGATTTTTTTTAAATTATATCGGAGAGGCAAAATTCACCCAAATCGGAGAAAGTTGACTTTTTGAGCAAAAAAAAAACAAGGTAACCCCTTGATTTTTTTTCAAAATGTGAAGTTTTTAAAAAAAATTCCGATTTTGGTGAATTCGGCGTCTATCGAAGGGGAATTTTATTAAGAACACGCGAAAAAATCGAAAAAAATTTTTTTTTGGCGAAAAAATCAACTTTCTCCGATTTGGGCGATTTTGGTGTCGTTGGACGGGGAATTTGAATTCTAATAAGAATGTCCAAACCAATTCCAAATATCTTGAAATTTGCCCATTTTAGGGCAAAAAAACAAAATTTTTGGTTTTTTCGCTATAATTTGGGCAAATTAAAAGATTTTTCAATTCTGTTCGCATATTCTTGTTACTAATAAAATTCCCCGTCCAACGACACGAAATTCGCCAAAATCGGAGAATGTTTAAGAAAATTCAAAATTTTGGAAAAAAAGCAAGGGGTTAACCTTCTTTTTTTTTTGGCGAAAAAATCAACTTTCTCCGATTTGGGCGATTTTGGTGTCGTTGGACGGGGAATTTGAATTCTGATAAGAATGTCCAAACCAATTCCAAATATCTTGAAATTTGCCCATTTTAGGGCAAAAAAACAAAATTTTTGGTTTTTTCGCTATAATTTGGGCAAATTAAAAGATTTTTCAATTCTGTTTGCATATTCTTGTTACTAATAAAATTCCCCGTCCAACGACACCAAATTCGCCAAAATCGGAGAATTTTTACAAAAATTCAAATTTTTGAAAAAAGAGCAAGGGGTTAACCTTCTTTTTTTTTTGGCGAAAAAATCAACTTTCTCCGATTTGGGCGATTTTGGTGTCGTTGGACGGGGAATTTGAATTCTGATAAGAATGTCCAAACCAATTCCAAATATCTTGAAATTTGCCCATTTTAGGGCAAAAAAACAAAATTTTTGGTTTTTTCGCTATAATTTGGGCAAATTAAAAGATTTTTCAATTCTGTTTGCATATTCTTGTTACTAATAAAATTCCCCGTCCAACGACACCAAATTCGCCAAAATCGGAGAATTTTTAAAAAAATTCAAATTTTTGAAAAAAGAGCAAGGGGTTAACCTTCTTTTTTTTTTGGCGAAAAAATCAACTTTCTCCGATTTGGGCGATTTTGGTGTCGTTGGACGGGGAATTTGAATTCTGATAAGAATGTCCAAACCAATTCCAAATATCTTGAAATTTGCCCATTTTAGGGCAAAAAAACAAAATTTTTGGTTTTTTCGCTATAATTTGGGCAAATTAAAAGATTTTTCAATTCTGTTTGCATATTCTTGTTACTAATAAAATTCCCCGTCCAACGACACCAAATTCGCCAAAATCGGAGAATTTTTAAAAAAATTCAAATTTTTGAAAAAAGAGCAAGGGGTTAACCTTCTTTTTTTTTTGGCGAAAAAATCAACTTTCTCCGATTTGGGCGATTTTGGTGTCGTTGGACGGGGAATTTGAATTCTGATAAGAATGTCCAAACCAATTCCAAATATCTTGAAATTTGCCCATTTTAGGGCAAAAAAACAAAATTTTTGGTTTTTTCGCTATAATTTGGGCAAATTAAAAGATTTTTCAATTCTGTTTGCATATTCTTGTTACTAATAAAATTCCCCGTCCAACGACACCAAATTCGCCAAAATCGGAGAATTTTTAAGAAAATTCAAATTTTTGAAAAAAGAGCAAGGGGTTAACCTTCTTTTTTTTTTGGCGAAAAAATCAACTTTCTCCGATTTGGGCGATTTTGGTATCGTTGGACGGGGAATTTGAATTCTGATAAGAATGTCCAAACCAATTCCAAATATCTTGAAATTTGCCCATTTTAGGGCAAAAAAACAAAATTTTTGGTTTTTTCGCTATAATTTGGGCAAATTAAAAGATTTTTCAATTCTGTTTGCATATTCTTGTTACTAATAAAATTCCCCGTCCAACGACACCAAATTCGCCAAAATCGGAGAATTTTTAAAAAAATTCAAATTTTTGAAAAAAGAGCAAGGGGTTAACCTTCTTTTTTTTTTGGCGAAAAAATCAACTTTCTCCGATTTGGGCGATTTTGGTGTCGTTGGACGGGGAATTTGAATTCTGATAAGAATGTCCAAACCAATTCCAAATATCTTGAAATTTGCCCATTTTAGGGCAAAAAAACAAAATTTTTGGTTTTTTCGCTATAATTTGGGCAAATTAAAAGATTTTTCAATTCTGTTTGCATATTCTTGTTACTAATAAAATTCCCCGTCCAACGACACCAAATTCGCCAAAATCGGAGAATTTTTAAAAAAATTCAAATTTTTGAAAAAAGAGCAAGGGGTTAACCTTCTTTTTTTTTTGGCGAAAAAATCAACTTTCTCCGATTTGGGCGATTTTGGTGTCGTTGGACGGGGAATTTGAATTCTGATAAGAATGTCCAAACCAATTCCAAATATCTTGAAATTTGCCCATTTTAGGGCAAAAAAACAAAATTTTTGGTTTTTTCGCTATAATTTGGGCAAATTAAAAGATTTTTCAATTCTGTTTGCATATTCTTGTTACTAATAAAATTCCCCGTCCAACGACACCAAATTCGCCAAAATCGGAGAATTTTTAAAAAAATTCAAATTTTTGAAAAAAGAGCAAGGGGTTAACCTTCTTTTTTTTTTGGCGAAAAAATCAACTTTCTCCGATTTGGGCGATTTTGGTGTCGTTGGACGGGGAATTTGAATTCTGATAAGAATGTCCAAACCAATTCCAAATATCTTGAAATTTGCCCATTTTAGGGCAAAAAAACAAAATTTTTGGTTTTTTCGCTATAATTTGGGCAAATTAAAAGATTTTTCAATTCTGTTTGCATATTCTTGTTACTAATAAAATTCCCCGTCCAACGACACCAAATTCGCCAAAATCGGAGAATTTTTAAAAAAATTCAAATTTTTGAAAAAAGAGCAAGGGGTTAACCTTCTTTTTTTTTTGGCGAAAAAATCAACTTTCTCCGATTTGGGCGATTATGGTGTCGTTGGACGGGGAATTTGAATTCTGATAAGAATGTCCAAACCAATTCCAAATATCTTGAAATTTGCCCATTTTAGGGCAAAAAAACAAAATTTTTGGTTTTTTCGCTATAATTTGGGCAAATTAAAAGATTTTTCAATTCTGTTTGCATATTCTTGTTACTAATAAAATTCCCCGTCCAACGACACCAAATTCGCCAAAATCGGAGAATTTTTAAAAAAATTCAAATTTTTGAAAAAAGAGCAAGGGGTTAACCTTCTTTTTTTTTTGGCGAAAAAATCAACTTTCTCCGATTTGGGCGATTTTGGTGTCGTTGGACGGGGAATTTGAATTCTGATAAGAATGTCCAAACCAATTCCAAATATCTTGAAATTTGCCCATTTTAGGGCAAAAAAACAAAATTTTTGGTTTTTTCGCTATAATTTGGGCAAATTAAAAGATTTTTCAATTCTGTTTGCATATTCTTGTTACTAATAAAATTCCCCGTCCAACGACACCAAATTCGCCAAAATCGGAGAATTTTTAAAAAAATTCAAATTTTTGAAAAAAGAGCAAGGGGTTAACCTTCTTTTTTTTTTGGCGAAAAAATCAACTTTCTCCGATTTGGGCGATTATGGTGTCGTTGGACGGGGAATTTGAATTCTGATAAGAATGTCCAAACCAATTCCAAATATCTTGAAATTTGCCCATTTTAGGGCAAAAAAACAAAATTTTTGGTTTTTTCGCTATAATTTGGGCAAATTAAAAGATTTTTCAATTCTGTTTGCATATTCTTGTTACTAATAAAATTCCCCGTCCAACGACACCAAATTCGCCAAAATCGGAGAATATTTAAAAAAATTCAAATTTTTGAAAAAAAAGCAAGGGGTTAACCTTGTTTTTTTTTTGGCGAAAAAATCAACTTTCTCCGATTTGGGCGATTTTGGTGTCGTTGGACGGGGAATTTGAATTCTGATAAGAATGTCCAAACCAATTCCAAATATCTTGAAATTTGCCCATTTTAGGGCAAAAAAACAAATTTTTTGGTTTTTTCGCTATAATTTGGGCAAATTAAAAGATTTTTCAATTCTGTTTGCATATTCTTGTTACTAATAAAATTCCCCGTCCAACGACACCAAATTCGCCAAAATCGGAGAATTTTTAAAAAATTTCAAATTTTTGAAAAAAGAGCAAGGGGTTAACCTTCTTTTTTTTTTGGCGAAAAAATCAACTTTCTCCGATTTGGGCGATTTTGGTGTCGTTGGACGGGGAATTTGAATTCTGATAAGAATGTCCAAACCAATTCCAAATATCTTGAAATTTGCCCATTTTAGGGCAAAAAAACAAAATTTTTGGTTTTTTCGCTATAATTTGGGCAAATTAAAAGATTTTTCAATTCTGTTTGCATATTCTTGTTACTAATAAAATTCCCCGTCCAACGACACCAAATTCGCCAAAATCGGAGAATTTTTAAAAAAATTCAAATTTTTGAAAAAAGAGCAAGGGGTTAACCTTCTTTTTTTTTTGGCGAAAAAATCAACTTTCTCCGATTTGGGCGATTTTGGTGTCGTTGGACGGGGAATTTGAATTCTGATAAGAATGTCCAAACCAATTCCAAATATCTTGAAATTTGCCCATTTTAGGGCAAAAAAACAAAATTTTTGGTTTTTTCGCTATAATTTGGGCAAATTAAAAGATTTTTCAATTCTGTTTGCATATTCTTGTTACTAATAAAATTCCCCGTCCAACGACACCAAATTCGCCAAAATCGGAGAATTTTTAAGAAAATTCAAATTTTTGAAAAAAGAGCAAGGGGTTAACCTTCTTTTTTTTTTTGGCGAAAAAATCAACTTTCTCCGATTTGGGCGATTTTGGTGTCGTTGGACGGGGAATTTGAATTCTGATAAGAATGTCCAAACCAATTCCAAATATCTTGAAATTTGCCCATTTTAGGGCAAAAAAACAAATTTTTTGGTTTTTTCGCTATAATTTGGGCAAATTAAAAGATTTTTCAATTCTGTTTGCATATTCTTGTTACTAATAAAATTCCCCGTCCAACGACACCAAATTCGCCAAAATCGGAGAATTTTTAAAAAAATTCAAATTTTTGAAAAAAGAGCAAGGGGTTAACCTTCTTTTTTTTTTGGCGAAAAAATCAACTTTCTCCGATTTGGGCGATTTTGGTGTCGTTGGACGGGGAATTTGAATTCTGATAAGAATGTCCAAACCAATTCCAAATATCTTGAAATTTGCCCATTTTAGGGCAAAAAAACAAAATTTTGGTTTTTTT
>OX457090.1:1773351-1780851 GCA_949752835.1 Empis stercorea
AAACACCTCTCCCACCCCGCAATTATCCTATATTATATATAGAAACTATAGAATTTTTGTGTTTCAGTTACCCAGCAATTTTTATTATTTCTTATATGACAAATATTCGAATATATATATATATATATATGTATATATGGTTACTGTATGTAAATCGACATAATACGATATATATTTTTTATATGATGCTAAAATCTAGGATGGATAATAAATATTATAAAGAATAAATTTTTGTTTTGAATATTTTCGGTATGTAAATGCAGAAATTAGAAAATTTTCATATTATATAAATATATATATATATCATTTTTTATGTAAAATCCAAAAATTATTATTATGAAATTCTTCAAGGATATTTTAAAGCTAATATATATATATATATATACATAATTGGCTGTCTCCAAACTGTCTACAATAGGAATATTTTATACTGTATATATATATATATATATATATATATATTTGTAATATCTCTGCGGCTATTAGACAACGTGTCTGTTTCGTAAATATATTATATATATATATATATATATATAGAGAGAGAGAGAAAGAGAGAGAGAGATAAAAAAAATACAAAATAGGATAATAGTAGTGTATAGATAAAACTAAACAAAAAATCATTCTAACTTGGAAATCTAAAATATATATATATATATATATATATAAATATATAAATATATATATATATATATATATATATATATTACGTATATAAGGATTTGGCACAATGTATATAAAAGAAAAATTTACGCACTATAGGAGCAAAGGATTATGTATATATATATATATATATATTTTCTTTCAATCAGAAATTATTTTATCTCTTCCTTTCGGTACAGAAATTGATTTTTTTTTCTTCACACATATATATATATATATATACTATGTGTATATTATTTAAAAAAAAAACTTTTATATTAATTATGTTTATATTTATGTATATATACATATATATATATGTATATGTATAAAATGACAAGATCAACGACAAAAGACCAAAAATCATTTTCTGACCGTGTGTAATAGATATACATACATCATATATATATATATATATATATAATATGTGAACCGTTGAATTTGAAAAATTAATGACATATACAAATCACTTTTTGTAACAAAAAACTTATAATTGAATAATTGAAATTATTTACATACTTATATGCGCTCTATTATTTATGGATTATACAAATATGATTTTTTTCCAATGTTTTACTTGATCCTTTTCAAAATTCTGTATATATATATATATATATTATTTCGTCCATATAATAGAAATTTTATTGGTAAAACACAAATATTTACAAAAATAAACTCACAAAATAAATTTAACTTATGACTTATGACAATTTCAAAATCAAAACGGCGGCTCACATAATATATATATCAAATTGATTTGATATTTTAATAAATTTATAGAGAAATATTTTCCATCAATTCAATATTATATATATATATATATATATATATATATATATACATATACAGTATTATATTTTCATATATAAAAAATATATTTGAAGTCAAATTGAAATTTGAAATTTGAATTTTCTTTTTTTTTTTTTTCTATTTCTCAGCAATACAAGAAAAAATTTCAAAAAAAAAAATTTCCAAGATTGATGAAAGGAATCCTAAAAATATGCAATATAATATAAATTAATAAACAAAAAATAAAAATTTTTATAATATTTGAAATTTTGAATAATTATAGAAAAAAAAAAAACAAAATAATATTTTGAAAATTTTTTTAATAATTTTTAGTGTCGTCAAAATTAATTAATTAATTTATTAAAATTTATTTTTTTTGGTGGTGAAACAACGAAAATTTAAAAATTCAAAAAAAAAAAAGAAAACTCTCTCTCCCAAAGTGTACTTAAAAAATAATTAAAACAAAAATATTGAGAATTAAAAAATAAATGTCCTTAAATATATATATATATATACATAAATAAATAAATAAAGAGATTAATTGTTTTTGTGTGTGTCTGTGTGTGTATTAAAAAACAAAACAAAATTGCCTTAATTAATTAATTAACAAGAAAAAGAAAATAAAAAATATATATATGAAAAAAAAAACAGGCTAATTAATTATTATTATTTTTTATTTCTATTTTTTACTTCATTTCACAACAAAAATTCATCTTACCAATATAATTTTTGCGTTGCGGTTAGAGAATTTGGTTTTTAATATTACAATCCACCCGAACATGTTGCTAAACATTACAACCTGCCCCCCCAAAAAAAAAACCACAACACAACACAACATTCTCTTAAAACAAAAATCATATTAATTTTTTTTTTAATAACACCTAAAAATATGCATTTAAATATTTAAAAAATAATAATAAAAAAAAAAAATAATTTCTTGTGTTTAGTTTAAAAATAATTTCATTGAACAATTATTTTTTTGTTTTTTTTTTTTAACAATGTTTATATAACACTAAATCATCATATAACACTAAATCATAAACAAAAAAATATATAAAAACAAAAAAAAAAAAATGTTAATAATAATATTTATAAAAAATTTCAAAAAAATATTTAATCAACATAATTATTTTAATAATTATATTATTCAAAAATATTATCAAAAATATTGTAAACAATTTTTAAAATTATGTTGTTGTTCATATCATGTACCACCAGGACCAGGACCAGGTGGTGGTGGTGGTGGTGGTTGTGTTGGTGGTTGTTGTTGTTGTTGTTGTGGTGGTGGTGGTAGTGGTGGTCGTGTTATTTATGATATTAATAATGATAATAATAATAACAATAATAATAATAATAATAATAAATATATAAAATTATTAAATATTAAAATTATTATATTAATTTATTTTAAATATAATAATAATCAAAATAATAATAATAATAATAATATAATAAAATTACAAATTTATTTAATTAAATATAATAATAATAATAATAATCATTTTTTTATTATTAATATAAATAATTATAATATTTTAAATAATAATAATAATATTAATTTAAAATTATTATTAAACAAATTAATTATAATAATAATAATAATAATAATTATTATTATCATTATTATTATTAATTATATTATATTTACAATAATAATAATAATCATAAATATTAATAATAACAAAATATATTGTAAAAGACGTCGAAAATTATTATTATTATTATTAATTAATTTAAATTTAAATTATATAATTAATTATAATAATAATAATAATAATATAAAATATAATAATTATATTATTAAATTTATTATTAATTATTTTAAAATAATATTTTTATTAGATAATAATATAAAAAGAAATAATATTATAAAAAATAATATAAAATCTAAAAAATTAAAAATAAATAATAATAATAATAATAATAAAAATATAAATTTAATTAATAAAATTAATAATAATAATAATAATAATAATAATAAAATTAATATAATAAAAAAATCAAATAATATAAATAATATAAAAAATAAATTAAATATTAAAAATAATAATAATAAATTATGTAAAAATATGAATATTATAAATAATTTAATATTTTTAAAAAAAATTATATGGTTAATAATATGTTTATTATGTCTTCAATATCCAATATTAATAAATTGTAAAATTAATAATAAATATAAAAATAATTTAATAAATATTTATAATAATAATAATAATAATAATAATAATAATACAAATATTAATAATAATACAAAATTTAATAATAATTATCATCAAAATGATAAAATTAATTTAAATAATAATAAAAATATTATAAATTTATTAAATAAAAAATATATATTATTTAATAATAATAATAATAATAATAATAATAATAATAATAAATTAAAAAATAATAATAAAAATTTTGAAAAATTACAACCACAATATCATTATCATGATCCAGTGAATTTAAATAATAATAATAATAATAAATCAATAAATTTAAATAATAATAATAATAATAATAATAATATAAAACAAAATAATAATTATTATAATGAAAATTATCAAAAACAAATAATTAATATTAAAAATTTAATTAAAAATAAATCATCCTCATATTTAAAATTGAATAGATGTCGAAATTGTTATTATAAAAAATATAATTTAATAAAAAATTATAATAAAAATAATAATAATAATAATACTAATAATAATAATAATAATAATATGGATAAATTTCATAATATATCAACTGATGCATCATCATTAGAAACATTTTTAAGTTTTTCAACAATAAATAATTGTAATTATTATTTAACATCAACAAAATTATTATCAAATTATTTTCAAATTAATGACGAACAAAATAATAAACAACAACAACAACAACATAATCATCATCATCATCATCATCAACAACAACAACAGCAACAAAATCAATTAGCAACAATTAAAAATGATAATAATAATAATAATAATTTAGAACAACAACAAGAAATAATATTACAATCTGAACATCAAAATCAATATAATAATAATAATAATAATAATAATAATAATAATAATAAACATATTGTTAAACGATATTCATCATCATTACCAATATCAACATCATCATTATTAGAATCAATAATATTAACTAATGATAATAATAATAATAATAATAATAATAATGAAAAATTAAAATTAAATAATTTAATAAAATTAAATACTGAAAAATTATCATCATCATCATCAATTAATTCAATTATAAATAATAATAATAATAATAATAATAATTTAAATGATATAAATAATATTGAAGATATAATACGATTAGAATCGATACGTCAACAAATATTAAAAAAATTAGGTCTTAAAAATCGACCAAATGTAACACAACAACCACTGCCAAAACAATTTATTATGGAAACAATTAATCGTGCTGATGGTGGTGAATTCTTTCGTAATACATTTAATATTGAAAATCGTTTAATTAATAATAATAATAATAATATATATAATTTAAATCAAAATAATAATTATATTAATAAATATAAACAACAACAACAACATCAATATTATGATAATAAAAATTATCATCATCATCATTATCATCATCAAAATTATATTAATAATTTACAATTAATTGAAAAATATAATAGTGGTAATTATATTATAAATGGTCAATATAATAATAATAATAATAATAATGATAATCAATATAACTATTTTAATATTAGTGATGATAAATTAAATTATAATTTAATAAATAATAATAATAATAATAAAATTAATAATGATAATGAATTTTTAACAACAGATAAATATAATGAAAAATTAAAATTAAATAATAATAATAATAATGATAATAATAATAATAATAATTTCAATAATGATGATTATAATAAATATGAAAATGATGAATTTTATGGAAATACTAAAGAGATATTGACATTTGCAGAAAAAGGTATGTAAATTTTATAAATAATATTATATAATTAATTTAAATTTTTACTTTATTAGTGTATATATATATATATATATATATATATATATTGTATATAACTTGCCTACATAATGTATACATATAATATACTTTAATTGTTGTCATATATAAAAATATTGTAAAATGTAGCAATAATAATAATAATAATAATATCCTTATAAGAGAGAAGAATTATACATATATATATATATATATATATCTACATATCAAAAGTGATCTTGACATAAGTGACTAGACTAGACTAGTACTTAACATGAATATTGTTTTTACCTTTTTTTTATTATTTTATATAAATAAATTCCATGTTGTTAGCGACGAAGTGTGTACATTAACAGGTGAGAATTAATATGCCCGAATAGATTTTTAGGCGTGTTAATTCTAATTCTTAAGGGCCTCAAATGTAACCCCCCCCCCCCCCCCCTTCGGGCGTTATTGCACTGTGTATAATACTTTATTTTTTCGTATATATACATTTTTACAATATCATAATATTTTAATTAAAAATTAATATTCTATTATCTCATAATATTGCAAAATATTAAAATTTGATTAAATTAACGCCTGAATATATGCAATGTGATATACATATAATATTATAGTAAAAATATTTTGTTGTGTAGAACAATTTAATTAAAATTATAAAAGAATATGCTAATATATCTTATTATATACTTTATATATATATATATATCTATATATATATATATATAATATATTTATTCAATTAATAGTAACCCTTAAAAGTGCACAGTATATATATACTATATATATATATATATACATATATACATAATATGGATATAAATAATATTTTTTTTTTATCATATACAACCAGCCATTATTTAATTTTTAAACAATTTTAGAAGCTATAATTGGGAGTTTTTGTGGGGTGTTAGAGGTGCGTGGTGGATTTTGATATAAAAACTCCACCCCAAACTAACTTAATAAATTAACTTTTACAAAAATGCAAATAACAAAAAAAAAAAAAAAAAAAAAAACAACCAAACCTCCACCTCATCCCCTCACCACCCTCCGCCACATATTAAAATTTAACGCGCTCCCTTCAATATGAAAATCAAAACTTAAACGTTATAATGTAAATAATTTATATGTATTTAACATAACTTTAGGCTATTACTGCGAATTTTAACACTATATAATGTATATAATATAAAATATAATTGAAATTCTTTTACATTATCGTACATATATGTATATATTTATACGTAAAAGAAAAATTGAAAAATAATCCCAATTAAATGTTTTATGCAGCCATACAATTATTTATTTATTTTTTTTCGTTGCGAAATTTTCCAATTCATTTTTGCTTTTTTTTTTTTAAATATATACATATATATATATATATATATATATATGTATGTATTTATGTACATATAAACTTTAAACCATTATATATATATATTTCTTTATAATATATATATATATATATATATATAATGTAAAAATAATTTCTGTCTCTATAATAAGGGGATGGTTTTCCATTAAGTGCAAAAGATTATGACAACACAGAAAAGTTAAGTGATTTTCTATATATATATATATATATATAAATAAAAAAAAAGCTTGGATTAAATTTAAATACAAAATAAAAAACCATACATTTGTCTATATATATATATAGATATATATATATATATAGCATTTAATTGGAAAAATTGGTCTTTATTTTCAAATTAGTCTTGGTTTTTGTTTTTTTTAATCCATATTATAAAATTTTTTTTTTTTAGCTTAGTTTTTCTAGTCCTAAATCAATCAAAAAAAAAATATATGCAATGTGATATACATATAATAATATTTGTACACATAAAATCTACTATACTATTTTTATACTAAAAAAAAAAAAACCGTATATAAATGAATAAATACAATTTGTCTATCTGTTTGTCTGTCACTGTCACAATTAACTACTCATAATTCTCTTATAATTTCAATCCGCATATATCCCCATACAATCTGGTATATACTCCAAAAAATATGCAATCATGCAAATAAGTCATGCAAAATTTTTTTTTTTTTAATATTTTTATATTTTTAAAGAAAATTATTATAAAATAGAAAAAAAAATAAACTAAATTT
>OX457090.1:1783351-1797646 GCA_949752835.1 Empis stercorea
TACGCAGTGCACGTATTCATATTAAAATTGATAAAATTAATAATAATAATAATAATAATAATAATAATAATAATAAATTAATAAGAAAAAATATTAATAATAATAAAAAAAATAATGAAAATATGAATATAAAAAATAAAATAAATAATAATCAACAACAACAGCAACATGAAAATCATCATATTAATAATAATGAAGATAATCATAATAATCATAATCATCATCATCATCACCATCATAATCATCAACAGCAACAACAACAACAACAACAACAACAATATAATTATAAATATTTTATAAATGAACATTTTTCATCATCATCTTATAATAGTCAATTAAATGAAACATTAAATCCAAAAATTTGGGTATTTTGGTTAAGAGGTTCATCAACATCAAATATTATAAACAAGGTAAAATTTTTTGGTAAAATATATTATTCTATTTAATACTTTTTTATTATTTGATCCTTTGAGTTAGGAAATATATATATATATATATATTTTTTTTATTGTAATATTTATTGTAATATAGGATTTTGATCAGCTGGCAACATTAAGTACAACTGTAACAATAAATGAAATTGGTTGGCAACTATTAGATATTACTGATACTGTACGTAAATGGTATTTAAATAATCCAAAAGATAAATTACGATTATTAATAGATTGTACTGGTTGTGGTGATAATTATATATTACATTTATTTGATAATAATGATAAAAATTTTAATAATAATAATAATAATACTAATGATGAGAATATTAATAAGTATATTGACAATCAAAATTTTATAATAAATAATACTAATAATAAAAAATTATTAAAATATAAAAAAAATGTTATAAATAAATTAGATAAAATAATAATAAATAAAAAAAATCAAAATAATAATAATAATAATAATATAAAAAATTTAATAATTAATCGAAATTCAACATTACAACGAACATCATATAATAATAATAATAATAATAATAATAATGAATTAAATTATACATTATTATCAGACCAACAACAGTATCATTATCAAAAGAAACAACATCGTCAACATTTACATCATCATTATAGACGATTAAATATTAATAATAATAATAATAATAATAATAAAACTAATAATAACAAAAAAATAAAATCAATTAAAAAAAATAATATAAATTTAAAAAATAAAATAAATCTAATAAATAATAATAATAATAATAATAAAAATAGACCATCATTATCATCATCATCAATACCAAAAGTATCATCATCATCATCATCAGCATCATCACAACAAAATCAACAACAACAAATTATTGATCCAAATAGGCCAATATTAGTTATAGAAACTGAATTAAAGAGATCACGTCGTGTTAGACGTCGTGCAATTGATTGTAATGATAATAATAATAATTATAATAATAATAATAATAATAATAATAATAATAATAATGATGATGGTTTAGATCAATGTTGTAAAGCATCATTTTATGTTAGTTTTAAAGCACTTGGATGGGATGATTGGATTATAGCACCACAAGGTTATTTTGCAAATTATTGTCGTGGTGATTGTAATGGTCCACATCGTACACCAGATACATTTCAAACATTTCATACACATTTTATTGAAGAATATCGTAAAATGAATGAATTAAATGGTATGCAACCATGTTGTTCACCATTAAAATTTTCTAGTATGTCATTAATATATTATGGTAATGATGGTATTATTAAAAGAGATTTACCTAAAATGGTTGTTGATGAATGTGGATGTCCATAATATATATATATATATATATATATATATATATATATATATATATATATATATATATATATGTATATATATATACTAAATAAGATTATAAAAATTATTGTATAAAAATTTCTATATATATATATATATATATATATATATATATATATATAAATATATATATATCTATATATATATGTATATATATATCATAAATACTATGTTGGTCCATTTCCAAGTGCTTTATATTTAAATCATATATTATATAAACCCAATTATTAATTTATATATATATATATATATAAATATATATATACAAAATTAAATTGTGAAAAACAAAACCAAAAAAAAATCAACCAAGAAAAAAACTTTAATTTAATCATTAAAACAAATTAATTAAAATTATAAAGTAAATAATTACAAAAAAAAAAAATTAATATTTAAAATTTAAAAATAAACTTGTTGCTGTTACGTTTTTTTTTTTTTTTGTGTTTTAATTTTTCCTTTTTTTATTTCAAAAAAATAAAATTCAAAAATATTAAATATTAAAAATAAAAATAAAATTAATAATAATAAAAAAATACCAGAAGAAATGAAAACACCAAGAAAAAAAAAATTGTAAACTTTAATGCGCTTATCAAAACAAAAAAAAAAACCATTTAAAAAATATTTTATAATTATTAAATTAAAATATATAAAAAAAAAACAAAAAAAAAAAAAAAAAAATAGCAAAAAAAAAATTATTAATCTTATACTTTTCGTCTCCCTCTTTCCCTCTCTCTCTCTCTCTCTGTCTCTCTAAAAAAAAAATATATAAAGAAATTGAAATTTCACCCTCTCTATAAACACAAAACTCAACAAAAAAATAAAAAAAAATAAAATTATTTTCTTTTTGTTGTTTTAACACTCCTCACTCTCTTTCTCTCTTTCTTAATTAATATATAAAGACAGAGAGAGAGAGAGAATGTACAAAATAGTAAAAAATATTATTTTTTTTTTTTTCGTACTTCATTCTTTTCAAAACAAAAACAAAATAAACAAAAATAAGGAAATAAAAGTAAATCTTGTCAAAAAAAAAAAAAAAAACTAACTAACTAAAAACAAAAGAATTTAAAAACAAAAAAAAAAAAACTACTTTTGAAACTGAACTACCACACTAATATTTATTATCTTCTTGTTCTCTCTCTCTCTCTCTCTCTCGTGTATAACTTTATATCTTTAATATTAATCTCTCTCTCTCTCTCTCTCTTAATCTTTTTAAATATATATTTACATATTTTATTAATATTAAGTATAAAAAATTATTTATAATAATAAAAAAATAAACAAAAAAAAAATATTAAATAAAAAAAAATTTAAAAGAAAAAACAGAAAAAAAAAAAAATTGGAAATAATTTTTTTTTTATCTAATATATAATAAACAAAAACAAAAATTATTAAATAATTATATAAAAAAAAAAAAAAAAAAAAAAATCTTATGATATTGAAATTATATGGCCTCCAAATTAAATATATATATATATATATATAATATGTATTTATTATTATTTTTAAAATTTAAATAAAACAAAAATTATAGTAAAAAAATTAAAATTAATATATATATATATATATATATATAAAAAAATTTTTTATGTAAGTTATGAAATTAATTAACAACAAAAACATAAATATATATATATATAAAAAAAAAACATTTTGACATTAATAATTAATAAAAATATTATTTTTATTATTTGTTTTAGCAAAAACAAGAAAAAAAATTTTTTTTTTGTAAATTTAAATGCCATTTTTCTCTTTGTTTTTTTTTTTTTTTTCAACTGTCAAAATTGCCTTAAAAATTTAAATTTCTAGGATATTTGGTTTTGTATTTAAAAAAAATATATATATATATATGTTATATATCTCAAAATTGAAAAATTTGAAGTCCGAAAATATTTTTTGGCAAATTCTTTACCAACAATTTTGATAATATATATATGCCTTAAATATATATAGAAATATTTGCTTTATTGCTTTTTTAAGTATATATTTAATTAATTATGTGAATATCTTGTTTTGGGAAAAAGTGCCTCATATATATACAATATATATATATATATATATGTATATAAAAATAAGAACATTCAAGTCTTACACAACAAACATTCATACACAACTGCATACACACACACATATTTACCCATATATATATATATATATATATACACTCAAAATCTAGATAATTATTATGACTTTTAATTTATAAAACAGTTCAACAGTTTAATTATTTTAAACCATATATAGAAATGATTTGGAGGACAAAATAAAAAATACTTTTTGTTCCCTAAAAAGTACATTCAAAATTTGGTTTTAAATAGGAAAATGGGCAAAAAAAAATTTTATTTTTATCTAGAAAATTTTATGTTGCTTCAATTTCTTTTCTTTTTTTTTCACAAAAAAAAAAAAAAATACAAAATTGTTTGGAAATCTTTACCAACACACAAAGAAGAAACTGTGTTGCTACATATACAATGGTGAGACATTTTTTATGCGCCCCTCTATATACGGCTAAAAGAAGAAGAAAAAGAAGAAATTAATATGAAAGTATGGTAAAAATAGATTTAAAAAAAAAAAAAAATAGTAATTATTAAAATTAGTATTATTTTAAAGTAAACTTAATTTTTCTCTTAACTTTTATGTTATTAATACATTATTATTATTTTTTTTTAACAATTTTTATGTAATTAATAATATAATATAAATACACTAAAAAAACAAACATAATTATATTTATATATATATATGTAAATAATTAAATTAAATTAAAAAAAAAAAAAAAACCATATTAATGTAAATAAACACTTAAAACACACACACACCAAAAAGTTAGATAGTTAAAATATATTTCAAATTTTCCAAAAAACAAAAAAAAACAAAAACGTAATATTAAGTTATTCAAAGATTTAGAAAAAAAAAACCTATAATTGAAATTTAATAATTAAATTTAACAAAAAATAAAATATTTAACAAATAATTTATACAAAAAATAAATTTAATTATTTAAAAAACATTTAAAAAAACAAACAAATTATTATAATATACTTAAACTTTAATTTAACAAAAAAAAAAAAAAAAAAAAATTCCATATTTTATAAGAGCAAAAAAATAAATTTAAGTGATTCTTTGATATAACCTGAGAGTTATTTGTTTTTTGTCGCCAGAGTGCGCTACTTTAAATATTTAATAAAAAGAAAAAAATTTTCATACAAGAATATTATAAAATAATTTAATAAGCACCCCAGAAACTTTTGCATCAACTTTTTTTGAAAATGGAAAAGAAGAATGTGGTAATTTGTCAATAATAAATAATAAGAAAACAATAATAATAATGTAAGATAAAGTTAAATAATTCTATATATATATATATATATATATATAACAAAAAAAAAAGGATTTAAATTAAAAACAAAAACTCCCTCCTTAAACCCCCTTCCCCCCCTTAGCTAGGAATCTTTATATTATAAAATAAAAAAAAAAATATTTAAAAAATAAATTTAAAAAAATAAACAATTTATATAATAATAATAATATATTTTATATAATAAGGTGAAATAATTGTTCTTTTTTCTTCTTGCTATTTATTCGATTTAAATAGAAGTAAATTGAAAAGATAACAAAAAAAACAACAAAAAAACAAAAATTAATTAAATAAAAAAAAAAAAATATTGCAATAAATAAATAAATAAATAAATAAATAAAAAAAAACACAAAACAAAATTTACAAAATATTTTTTTAAGGGACTTTCCCTGTTTTCCTTACATATATGTGTAATTATACTTATATATTAATGTGTATTATACATATATAAATTAAATAAAACAAAAAAAAAAAAACGAATAAAAAAACTTGTCAAAAAAAAAATAAATAAGAAAAAGGAATCCTTTAATCTGGAAATATACATCCGTCCAAACAAAATTCCAATTTCAAAAAACAAAAAAAAAAAAAAACTCCCATAAACACTCCCTAGGCTAGAGACATTTTAGACAACAACAAAAAAAAAAGCTTCAAATATAAATTTAATACCTAAAACGACAGAAATTGGTTGCTTAAATTAATATGTAATATTAATTTTTCATAAAAAGAATTTATATACAAATATTATTATTAAATATTTTAATTGTTTTCCTATTTTTCAAAACGAGAATTATTTTGTTTTTAATAAAATCTCTTCTTACATGTGCTAAAAAAAATAAAGAATTCCATTTAAATATAACAAAAAAAAAAAAAAAAACCTTATATCACAATTTCAGTTAAGTCTAAGATTCAAAAATAAAAAAAAAATGATGACGAAAAAAATAATAATAAAAAACCAAAAAAAAAAATGTAAATGAATAAAATTAAAAATTAAAATGCTTCCACAAAATCAATAACTAAAGTAAAAGACATTTTTTATTTTTAAATTTAAAAATAAAATAAATAAAAAAAAACAATAAATTGAAAGTTTTCCTTTTTTCTCTTTGAATTGTCAAAAAAACTAACAATAAAAAAAAACCAAAATGAAACCTTTAACGTTTTCAAAAATTACCAAAATTTAAAGGTTTCATTTTTGTTTTGTTTTTTTTTTTTTTTTTTTTTTTTTAATTAAATTAAATTAATATTATTAACAAGTGAAGAAGAGCAAATATTCTATTAATTTTTTTTTTCACCATCGTACGACGATGTGAAGAAAACAAAACAGGAACAATCATTTATTTCCTTTAACCAAAATTAACAGAATAAAATAAATAAAACTTTTAAATTATAATAATATAAAAAAACTATCTTAAAAACAAAAACACCAATAAGAATATAATAAACAATCTCTATTTAATTAAATTTACTAAAAAAAAAATTTGTTTACAATCTCTATTTAATTAGATTTACTAAAAAAAAAAAACTATTTGTTAAGAGAGATGTCATTATATATATTAAAATTAAAATTATGACAAAAAAAAAACATATATAAATTTAATAAAAAAAGAAAAATTAAGCTGTTTTATAAAATTTCTGAAACTGAAATAATAAAATAACAAAAAAAATTAAATACATAAAATAAAACCCAACAAAATATCTTTGATTTTAAAAGAGTAGAATAGAAGAACCCTTTGTGAGGTATAAAAGCATTTTCCACATTCATCATATTCCCAATCATACCCTTACCTGTCAATGTTTCCCACCAAAATCTGGTAAAGAAAATTTTGTTTTAGCGCTCCCACGAAGTTTGTCAATTGCGATTTTCATTTTCATAATAAACTTAAATTTTTATGATCATATTTTCATTTAGAATTTTCAAAGCGTTTTAAAGATTTACGCTATTATCCTTTTTGTCCTTTTTCTTATTGCATTTTGTTTTTTTTTTAATGAAGCATCTTAATTGATGAAGTATTTTGATTAACATTAAGTTTTACCCTAGACTGGAGTTACAATGCAAGCTTTCATGTCACACACAATACGCATCAGGGGCGTCCTATTAAAGTTGAGATGTATGAAATTTGCCGCTTTCAGTATGGTCTAACGCATCTGGAGGTGCAAAGAGCCGCACAGCAGAAATTAAATATCTGTTTAGTAGAATTTTTCCCTAGATATCCCTCATAAACACACACTTTACTCGAGTATGATACGATCGAGATGCTAGATACGCGAGCGTACCATACAAAAAATATTGTGATGTCAAATTTTTAACAGAAAACGTACGCCATTCGCTTTGATTTAGCGACTTGAGTTCATTCAATATTCCTGTCCAAAAAAAAATTACTGTTCTATCTAGGACCCTTTTTTCACGAGACTTTTTTCACGTATGCAAATTTTATTTTTTTTCTCCCTTTCTGCAACGAAAGAAAAACGAGATAGCTATAATCACGAATGAAAAATTGTGAAAACATGAGTGTTATAATTTGACTCAAAAACAACATTTGATAAGACAAGCAAATTATAAAATAAAAAAATTAAAAAAATTTAAGAGCGGAGTGAACATCACAAAAAACAAAAAAGCGGTGCGAATATTTTATTTATAACAGTAAATTATTAAATTTTGAAGTTTATGAAGAATTTTACATTCGTGAAAAAAGTCCTGTGAAAAAATATGACAATTATTGATTGTCATTTTTGTTTCTCTCTTTCACTTGACACAGGGTCACGACTATGCTGTCCATAAATGGCAATGGAAATGGAAATGGAAACCATTATGGATAATGGAGACCACTCGTCCATCAGCCATTCTATAAATGGCAAACTTTATTGACGTCCACTTATGGACAAGATTATGGACGAACATGTCAAAAATAAAATGGCGGAAAGTGGTTAAATTTGTAAATTAGGTTTCATATTGTGGTTAATTTATTAATTGACTTTCGTTCTGTATTCCCAATATTCTATATTACCAATACATAACAATTTTACACGTTGAAAATCAAAATATAATACAAATTTCAATGATATTTCGAATAATATTTCAGTCCATGAAATGCCCATTTTTTTTGTTTGGAAATCCATAAATGGAAATGGCTATGGAAATGGAAATGGAAACGGTCATGGATAGTGGAGACGGGCTATAAGTTAAAAAGAGATGAACAAATATCAAAATCACGAACGTCAAATTTGCATTCGTGAACAAAATTTTGAGAAAAAAGTGTCTAGCATAAAATTTGTCAACTACCCAGCAAACATGTCTTCAATGACATACCCATGAATCACCCAAGACATGTCTTTAAGCCAGACGCAAGACAGACTGCTGACATCGGCATACAAATGTCACAAGTCGCATGCATGACATGCCTTGGGGGTGTCTTGCATGAGTCTTGGGTCGGTATATTGTATACCTATCTCTTTCTTTCTAATACATTTTAAATTACCCAAGCCATACTAGTGACATGTCTTGGGTCTGTCATGCAAGATAGAATTTTTGTTGGGTAGATACGTGGCAGTTATGAATACTATTAGTATAGCTGTGTTTTTTATTCCTGCTCAGATTAATCTGATCAATCTGACTAATCTGAAAGTGTTTTTTATTCCGCTCAGATTAATCTGATCAATCTGAATGCCTGTTTTTTATTCCAATCTCAGATTAATCAGATTGATTTTTTTGTTCGGAGAATTTTCTCAGATTTTTCAGATTTATTTCTGTTTCTGGCTAACTTCATTAATAATTTTAAATTTTAGCTTACTTCAATTTAAAATATATTTTCTTTATGACGTTTATTGATATTAAAAAGAAAAATTAATATTCAATGAAATAATTTTTCTTTTTATAAGGAAGAATTAATAGAGGTAGAGGATGAAAGTGTTAATCAAAACACTTCAAAACGCAGTACGTTTATTTTTTTAATGAGTTTCGGTATAATATAGACATTATACATAATAATATAATTATAATGTAATAATATAATTGGACAACTAAGTAATTCAGAACTGCCAGCCTATATTTTTTATCGTTTTTCGTTACTATCTGGTAGCACTGAAAAAATTTTAATCTGAAAAATCTGAAACCTGTTTTTTATTCCACAAGTCAGATTAATCTGATTTCAGATTAAAAAAAATCTGATCGGACTATAGATTTAATTAAAAAACACAGCTTATGTTTCTAGCAACGAATTAGAATTATATATGGAAGGAGCACAAGAAAAATAATTGAAGCCTGTCCTGGTATACTTGTCTCGCTCTTTAGGTCGCCACTCTGTCAAAATTTATAAACGGCTAAAAAGGACGGACTAGGTTTTTCTTCTAATCCTGGCTCGCTAAAATTATGCAATTATTTTTGAATGCTATGAAAAAAAATTAAAGGAAAAAAATAGTGAGTATTGTTTGCTGAATATTGTTATTTAGTGCAAAGTGAATATTGTTATTTAGATTATGCCGGATTAAAAATATATTTTTTACCTGAACAATATAAAAACTATTAAAATAGTGGCAAAATTTAAAAATATTTATTCTTCCTTAATATTACAATTATTATAACGATGAATAATAATATTTTTTACTCGTTTAATGTTTGTTATACCTTACAGTTTTTTATCTCAACAATAGTAAATCAAAAAAAATCCGACCCTGGCATACAAATTATTAGCTGATATAATTTCAGCTGTTTATAATTTTTACTAACACTTTACTTTGACAGAGTGGCGACCTAAAGAAAGAGAAATACAAATTTCTTGGCTTCACAAACACTTTGAGAAATATTAATTTTTCAATGTGTTAGATAGAGATAGCAAATTTAGGCTCCTTCCATATATAATTCTAATTCGTTGGTTTCTAAACTGCTTAAGACAGCGAATAGAAGGCGAAATGAAAGCGACATTGTAACTCCATGGTTAACACGAGGTCTTGATTATCCGTAAATGGCAAAAGAAATGGAAATGGAAACCATTGTGGACAATGGAGACCACTCGTCAATCAGCCATTGCATAACAGGCCGTCTGCACTATCCATGACCGTTTCCATTTCCATTTCCCTTTCCATAAACATTTCCATTTATGGATTTCCAAACAAAAAAAACTGGGCATTTCATGAACTGAAATATCATACGCTAGCGTATCCCGAAATAAATCTCTAATACAATCTCTCAGATATCTCATACATAATGTATACATTAATTTCTTACATAACTTACATTCTGCGACGCGCTTGCTAACAGACATGAGAAAATCTTATATAGCATCATATTAAATTATAGCCAACTTTACGGTACTGTTGTGTCAGTGCGTTCCCATTGAAATTTAAGCATGATTTCCAGTTGTAGCTCATGAGTCGCAGCTCGTTAGCTGGAACCTTTTCAATCACTTCGAAATGTTGAAATTTCTCTGCAGCTCATGAGTCGCGACTAATGCAAGCTGTGCCTTTTTCATCCACAGCCACAATTGAATTGTCAATTTGGTCTACACACTGTAAAAACTTTGAGTTGATAGTCAAAGGCATGAAAAAAAATTATTGAAATGTAAAACTGTATCCCACTTTAGCAACAATTGAAAATCATTTACAGCTCATAAGTCGCATATTGACCTCTGACTTCGTGAGCTGCAAGTCATGAGCTACAACTGAAAATCAGTCTTTAAATTGTCGTTTTACCTGGTTTTGCATTGTCTTTTTGGATTAACTTTAGGCGCGTCAAAGAATGTGAGCGCTGGCGGTATTGGATTGCGGCTTCGTAATTCTCTAGCGTAAAAGCTAAAGCCAAACAAAATGCTGGCGTTGAAAAATTTATGTACTTGGGAATTGGATAACCAATTCCCAAGTAAATAAATCTATTGCACCTAATTTATATGTTGCGAGGTGTTCGACTATTCTGGCTGGTGTTCTTTTCCAGCATTGTTGAAACGGCGGTGTTTTTTTTTTGTCTTGCGTTGGTAGCCAGCAATGTGTTTATTTCTATTGATTTGCATATGTTGAAACTTTTATGGCCGAAACACAATGCCAGCTTTGGCTGTGACTGTAACTTTGAAAAGTTTCAACATATGAAAATCAATAGAAATAAGCACAATGCTGGCTGAGAAAAAAAAGCCAACGCCGAGTTTCAGCAATGCTGAAAATAACGCCAGCGCTGGAAAATTTATATGGCACTACTGGCAATTATAAGTTTTGGGGGCAATTTATTTTTATATATATATGTATTATTACGACAAATTTGGCGCGTAAAATTATTTTGACATATATTAATAAATTTTTCAACGCCAGCATTGTATTTGGGTTTAGCTTGAACGAGCAGTTACAGTTAAAGCCACAATTAAAGTTGGCATTGTGTTTCGGCCATTAAGTTACAGAAACGCTAGCGCTACATTTTGCGTGAAAATTCAATGCGAACGCAATTTTAAGGCGCGACGCAGAATGTGAGCGCTGTTTTCGACTATTCTGTAAAAAAGTTTCAACATATAAAAATTAATAGAAACATACAAAGCCACCACCTAGTTTCAACAATGCTGAAAAGTAACGACAGCGCAAGAAAATTTATATTGCACTACTTGACGGATTTTTTTGCTGTCAAACTTTTTTTCTCATTTAATCTTGCATACAAAACGCGAATGTAATTTCAATTGGAACGCTATGTGGGCCGAATGACTCGTTCGAATGTCAAAATCCGTTCGCGACGCTGAAGAGGCTTTGAGTACACTCCCAAGGCGTCCACGCGACATGACATTTTGTGTATATTAATTTCATTTGGTACTTTATATAACCTGAAAAAGGTATTATAATAAATCATTATAAATAAAAATGGATATATTAAATGAAAACGAAATTTTTATTGCTACAATAACAAAAATTAATTATTTGGCCTATATGTGGTTGAATAATGGAAGAGAGTAAGAGACGTTGCTGCTGATTTTTTATTGCACCATAAATTTTTCAAACTCCGAGTTTATCTGCTTCTACATTTCTATACATTTGATTTTTTTGACATTTCAATACTTTACTGTGGCATACGCGTCAGCGTCATTTGCGATGAAGGTAACTGCAGGGCTATTTATTACAATCAAGCAGCCATTTTAGAAATTTTTGTATTCTTTTTCCACAGAGTGCAGGTACAATATAAATTTGTTGACTGAATTTAAAGAAAAACTTTTAATTATTAAATAATAAAAGAAGAAAAAACAAGAAATTCATTAATAAATAAAGAGATATAAGATAATAAATATCCGATTTTAATTAATAACTAAAAAAGGAAAGGTTTGTTTAATAATATAGTTTTTATGTGATTTCTTTTTATGAATATTTTATGAAGTTTATTATTTATTTTTTTCCTTAAATAAAATGTTTTAATACTTGATATATTATTAATTACAAAATTTATGTATTTTTTGTATAATTCTAAATTTTTTTATGCAAATATTTATATATAAATATTTATATATATATATATATATATATATTTTAAATATATATAAATATATATATATATATATAAGTTTTCCATTAGGGACGCAATTTTTTATTAGTTAATAAAACACAAAATATTGTCTGTAATTATTATTAACTGTTATTAAAAATATTAACTGTTATTGTTTGACAATTAATTTTAAAAAAGAATTTCTGATGCCTACCTCACCTCTTGGTGACAGATAGTCACTCTTTTTATCAAAATTAATTTTGGTCCTCCATATCGTGAGACGTTAACTGAGTTTTTGTGGCCTGAATTGAATAATATTGATCTGGAGCACATGTGGTTTCAGCTGGATCGTGAAACATGCCACTGACAAAGGGTTTATTGAGAGAAAAATTTCCTGGACGTGTTATTTCCAGAATCGGTGAATTAAGTTTGAATTATGTTGAATTACAGTCGATATTTTGTGTTTTATTAACTAATAAAAAATTGTGCCTAATGGAAAACCCTATATATATATAATGTTATTTGTTTTTATTAATATCTATAATGTTTTTATTAACAGTTCATTAACCAGGGAAAAATCTGTGACAACATAAAAATAATAAATTACCACCACATTAAGAAAAATTATTATGAAAAAACTAACCTTTTTTGTTTATTTTAATTTCGTTGTATATTAAAAGAACTGAAAAAAAAATTTATAAACCTTATTAACGACAAGATTTAATTCATTTTTAATTAGTATTACTATTATGATAAGCTTTATTTTATGTAGTATATAAATTGTAAAATATCCTTATGTATTATAATTATTAGTTTCTAATTTAAATTTTTTAATCATTTTATTTATTAATTTTAATTAGCTTTTATTAATATATATTAAAAATTATATAGTTTTGTTGTTTTGATCCCAATATCATCATTGACATTGAGAAAATAACTGATCACAAAATAAATTATGTACCAATATGGCTTTATCAACAACATATCAAATGGATTTTAATTCACCATTAACATTTAAATGGAAAAGAGTATTAAGTCCTAGTGGTCCACAACCACGTCCACGACACGGTCATAGAGCTGTTAATATCAAAGAATTAATGGTTGTATTTGGTGGTGGTAATGAAGGAATTGTTGATGAATTACATGTTTATAATACAGGTAAATATATATATAATATATATATATAGTCAATTCTATAACTTAGTTATCTTTAAATTAGATCATAATATAAGAATCCAATTTGTCATATTTTAGTTTAAAAATAAATATTTAATTACAACTTTCTATAATTTAAATTAACATTTTCTTACCTCCCTTTCGGATTTGACTTCGACAAGTTTAAAATATATATAAAAAAAAAATTAATTTTATAGCCTCAAATCAATGGTATGTACCAGCAATGAAAGGTGATGTACCACCTGGTTGTGCTGCATATGGTTTTGTGGTAGATGGTACAAGATTATTTGTATTTGGTGGTATGATTGAATATGGTAAATATTCAAATGAATTATTTGAATTACAAGCAACAAAATGGGAATGGCGTAAATTAAAACCAGATGGTCCAGATTTAGGTTTGCCACCATGTCCACGTTTAGGACATAGTTTTACAATGGTTGGTGATAAAATTTATTTATTTGGTGGCTTAGCAAATGAAAGTGAAGATCCAAAAAATAATATACCAAAGTAAGTAAATATCCGGCTCATTATTTTCTTTTTTTTGTATTCA
>OX457090.1:1797846-1840362 GCA_949752835.1 Empis stercorea
ACTTTCCATGTATATATTACGAATTTCCTAAAAAAAAAGCTTAATTCTATCCATTTATTTACAATGATAAATAATAAAATTCCCCCCCAATCTCTGTCAGGTCTTTTATATTATTAGAGATCTGTGATCCACAAAATAAATAAATAACAAAAAATTTTTTTATTACTTTTGTAAAAAATTCCATTATTCTTCAACATAGAAAAATTATAAAGATAGAAAATAATGTATATAGTATTAGAAAATTATAACTGAAAATTACAAATATTTATCCCATATAAGTACAAGAATTAAATTATTAAATTCAAAATAATTTTTATATATAGTAGTAAAAAAATTCATTTTTTTTTTTACTATGATTTGCGAAAATTTTTTTTTGTATATGATATGAAATATAATTAATATTAAATTAGGTAAAAATGTTTCCTATATATAAATATATAATTTACATATATATGCATAATAATTTACATATAAATTTTTTTTTTTTTAATATCCTTTAAAAATGAATTGTTTATAATTAATTTTTGGTCTCCTTTTAAAAACACTTCTTTTGACCAACAACAATTTTACAATTCAATTCATTTCAATTTTGAAATAATATATATAAATTAACTAATTTGTAATAATAATTTATAGTCACACATAAATTTATAGAAATCCAAATATTTATCTTTGTAAAAACGAATCTTTTAAAAACTTTACAATTACTTAAATTAAAAAAAAAAAAAAAAAATTTTTTTGTCTCATTGAAATAAATATGTATGTTTATCATTTAAATGACGTCATATGCTTTTCAGTTTTACCACTTTACGTTGTGTTGCACAAGCAAAAAAAAAAATTTTGATATACAAAAAATTCTAAATAAAAAATCTAACCTATAATCATTATCATCAACTGGTTTTTTTTTTTTATTATTATTTAAAGGATTGTTTGTGGGACATTATGATTAAATCTTAATAATTAATTGTATATATATATATATATGTTTATTAAATAATAATTTATATAATGAGAAATATTATGAAAAATATAAATATATTTTAAATGTGAGTTCCTCCACAAGATTCAAGAAGTTTGACTTTTGTTATACAATTATAATTATAATATTTATGTATATTGTATACATTAATTACACAATCAATTAAGTTTTTTTTTGTTTTTTTTTTTTTTGTTTTGCTCCAATCATAAAATTAAAATTTGAAGATATATATATATATATATATATATATATATATAATAAACCAGCTGATATATAAAAGCTTTTATAATAACATTAAACAGTATATTTATATATGCATATATATATATATATATATATATATATATATATATATATATAGATAGATAGATATTTTGTTTAATGTTTGATGGTATAGTGAATTTTTTTAATTTTTTTATATTTTTTTAATTTTACCAAATAAATTAAAATAAAATAAAATAAATAATTTAATTAGTTTTTGTGTTTTAGAATATAATGTACAAACAATGGATGGCGGAGGTGGAGATTTTGATTCAGGTAAAGGTATGTTTAAAGTATAATAATAATTCTTTTCTATATATATATATATATATATATATATATATTTATAATATTACAACATTTTTTTTAAACAAATTTTGATAGAATTAATAAATTATAATTACATTTTGTATATAGTGTGTTGTAAATACATTTTACATTATTATTATTAATATTATGTATTATTTATTTATTTATTTATTTGTTTATTTGTTTATTTGTTGTTATAGGCCAGCAGGGTCAACAGGCCGAACAAGAATTAGCGACTAAAATGCTTCAAATCCAATCGAAACGTTTTTATCTTGATGTTAAACAAAATCGAAGAGGACGATTTATTAAAGTTGCTGAGGTATTTTTTTTTTTTGTTTAGATTGTATAAATTCAGACCCAAATAGATATTTTTTGTATATATATATATACCTAATATTTGCCCCTTACAAATTTTTAGGCAAAACGAAAAAAAAAAAAAATTGTAATTTAATTTTCTAATCATTTTTTTTGGTAAATTTCCTAAATTAATGATTTTGAATTTGAATGTTTTTTTTTTTTTTTTTTTTTTTGAAATTTTAGTTGGGGTGGTGGAGGGGTGGTGTGATGAGTTGTTGTTATGTTTTGTAATTTAATAATTTTTTTTTTTATTTTTTTTTAATGTTATAAGATCGGCGCCGATGGAAGACGTAGTCAAATATATTTAGCATTATCAACAGCAGCTGAATTTAGAGATCATTTATCTACTTTCAGTGATTATTATGCATCCCTGGGTAAGATACATACATATATATATATATATATATATATATATATAATTATTATTAATTATTGATAAAACAATTTTTTTTTTTTATATTTTTTAGGGCCACCAAATCCAGAAAATGTACCAGAAGATGGTAAATTAAAATCAGAGATGATGATTAAAGATAATAGAAGGTATTATTTGGATTTAAAAGAAAATGCTCGAGGAAGATTTTTAAGGGTTTGCAAAAAAAAAAAAAAAAAAAAAACATTTTTTATTTTATTTTATTTTCTTTTAATCATTATTTTTTTTTTGTTTTTTTTTTTAAAGGTATCCCAAACGATAACACGCGGTGGTCCTAGGTCACAAATAGCAATTCCTGCACAAGGAATGATCGAATTTCGAGATGCTCTTACTGATTTACTTGAAGAATTTGGTACAAGTGATGGAGGGTAAAATAAAAATTAAAAATTTTCTATATATATATATATATATATAATATTTATTATTTTAAATCAGTTTTAAAGGTGAATTACCAGAAGAACGTCATATGAAAGTTGATAATAAAAATTTTTATTTTGATATTGGACAAAATAATCGAGGAATTTATATGCGAATCAGTGAAGTTAAAAGTAATTTTCGTACAGCAATTACAGTACCAGAAAAATGTTGGACACGTTTTCGTGATATATTAACTGATTATTGTGACAAAATGAAAAAATCGTCCGATTCATCGTCAATCACTGCCGATAATAATATTCAAACACCTTCAAACAGTTTAAAATAAGTATATAAGATATATATATATATATATTTATATATATATACATATATATATATATATATATATATATATAATATACATATATATATATATATATATATTAAAATAAAATAAAATAATTAAATTACAAAAAAAATTATTAAATAAATGTAAAACTAAAAATATTAAAAAAAAAAATGGAACCAAAATCAAATATCTTGAGAAATGGCAAAGCAGCAAACAAACAAACAAAAAAAGTAATTTATTTCAACAAAAAAAATTAACAAAAAATAAGATTTATGCACTAATTTTTTTTTCCCCCCCCCCCATCACAAAAATATATTTTGTTGTGTAAAATTACTTAAAAAAAAAAAAATCAAAAAGCATAAACAAAAAAAAAATAAAATAAATAATACTACAATTTACTACAAATATCCAAAATTGGACAACACACACGAGTTGGAATTTTTTTGTGGTGAGTTTTGAATTGAAATTTTGTCAATAATACCAAAAAAAAAATTAATTATAAAATTTTTTTTTTTTAATTTTCAGATCATTTGGCCAATTGTGTGTGTGGTGTGGGTGGATAAGGAGGAGTATTTGAGTTTTTTTTTTTTTTTTTTTTTTGATATTATAAAAATGAATTAATTTTTTCTTCTTAACTCTTGTGTTTTGAAGTATATGACGAATATGTTTTTTTTTTTGTATTAAATCTTCTGTTTACTTATTTGAAACTTTATTTCGTTTTCCCCAAAAGAGAAAAAAATTGTTTAAAATTTAAAAAAACTTGTTTGTAAAATTACCTTTTTTTTTTTTTTTATGTATTTTTATCAATAATATAAATTAATTTGTTTTTTCGTACGGTTACAAAATTTGTGTGGAAACTTTGAAATTCTCAATCGAAAAAAGTTGAATATATTTTTTTTTTTATACATAGTTTTCGTATTTATATATATATATATATATATATAATATATGTAAACTAAAAAACTCTGATTTATCTTGCCAATTTTTGATTCATAAAATAATTTATAATTTAGTTTTTAAAAAAAAAATTAAATGGTGTGGTGTGAAATTCATTTGAAATAAAAATCTATTACAAATTCTACAAATTACAAACTAAACAAATTAAAATACGATATGCCATTTCCAAAAATATTCGTATGATTTCCAAATTGCGGATAACAACAACAAAAAAGTAGGAAAATTTTTACACTTAAATCTTAATTTTAAAAAGTGATGAAATTTTTTTTTTGAAACTACAATACAAAAAAATTGGTCGAGTGACATAAATCGAGTTTTTGAATTACATATTACATATATATATATATATATATGTATATGTATATGTATATGTATAGGCCGTTTTCGTTAACGCAGTATGATTGCGCAGTACTGCAATGTTTTAAAAATTCGTTTAATTAGTTTTCGTTTAAATGTTTTTTTTTTCTATAAAATCGTTTAATATTAATTTAATTAGTTTAATCAACGAGACAGCAACCAAGTCGACAGAAAGAAAAGGAGGATACGGTCAAGAATTTAGACGCTGCCGCACAGCCAAAACAGTCTGAAAAAAAAATTGAAAAAAAAAACAGCAATTTTGAATACGAAACCGGCTGCAAACGGCTGCCAAATATTTCTCTCACATTCACAGAAAATTTAAAAAAACAAAAAAAAAAATAGATTTAAAATCATAAATTTATAAACAATTTAATTACGTCATATAATCTTCATGGATTGCCTATTTTCAATTCAATCATTATAAAACACGAGAAGAATACAAAAAAAAAAAAAGAATTGAAATTTTGAAAATTTACAACTTGCCGGTCTTATTTTTTGCTTCAGTAACCTCTCTGCGTAAAACTGTGCCAGAGGCGTTGCAATTTTGAATTCTGAATTATTCTGAATCCGATAAAAATTGTGCGCTGCTTTTGCTGTTCAAAATTCCCCACACGCGGAATATCCCCACACGCGGAAATTCCCCACACGCGGAATATTGGTTTAAGCTAAAAAAAAAAAAATTGTTGTTAACTTGTTCACTATACTGTCTCGATAATAGTCAAAATAAACCCAGTAAAAAAAAAAAATAATTAATACATTGTGCGCCAGCAATGCGCGATCATATTGCGTTAACGACACAACACCGCCATATACCAATAACAATTAAAAAAATTTAATAATAATAAAAAAAAATAGTGTAATTGAATTGAAAAAAAAAAAACGTTATATTAATCATAAAAAAACAAAAAAAAAATTATATATTTAAATATATTAAAGAAAAATTACAAAAAAAAACTATTTACAGAATATAATAAAAAAAATTTAAATAAATTTAAAAAAAAAAAAGAGAAAATTTAATTATTATTTTAATTTACGAACAAAAAAAAAAAAAATTAAAACAATAAAAAAAATTATATATATATAAAAATTAAATAAATTATATTTAAAAAAAAAAAGAAAGAAATATAGAAAAAGAATTAATAAAAAAAAAATAATTAAAAAAAAAACTAAAAAAAAAACATAAACAAATACAAAAATAACAAGAATTTTATTTTCGTTATTTTTTTTTTTTTTTTTTTGGATATTAGATAATTTTTTTTTTTTAAAGAAATTAGTTATTATTTAGATGTTTTAAAAAAATATATATATATATATATATATATTTAAATATAACCTCAAATTAATAAACTGTATACAGACAGAGACGGATATTTATTATTTAGAATAAAATTTTTTGTCTAATAATTTTAGGTGGCTCCACAAAGTGAGAAAATGATAGATAATTCTGGAAAAATGTAGAATTAAAAAGTTAGTAGAGAAATTCGTTTTTTTGCTACATTTTCTACACATTTTTTTCCGGAATATATCACATTTATTTCTCTATGAGTGGAGGGAGCCACTAAAAATTATTAGAACAAAAAATTTTTATTCCAAATAATAATCTCCGTCTCTGTCTGTATACCAGTTTATTAGTTTGTGATAAAAAAAAAAAAAATGAATGAAGAAAAATCATAAATTAGTTGTAAGCAAAAACAAAAAAAAAAAAAAAAGTTATAGAAGAAAACAAAAAACAAAAAAAAAAAAAAACAAAATATTTAAAAAATAAAAAAATAAATCTTTGAAATTATATGTAAAAGTTATGATCATGAGTAAACAAAAAAAAAGCTTATATTTTCAATAAAATCTAAAAAAAAAAAATTAAATTAATATTTACATTTATGTATAAGTATTCGTATATATAAATATATATATATATATATATATATATATATGGATATATATATATAATGAGAGCGTAATTTCAAAATTTCAAAACTGCCTTTAAAAAAATTGTGTGGTTAGAATTCATAAATGAGATGCGCACCGTGTTAAAAACTAGAAAAAAAAATTATCCTTAGCCTCTCTTCATATACCTTGGTTTCCATGCGCACCGAGTTCAGCTGGGAGTTGAATCGAAAAGGGGGGGGGGCTGGTCGTTGGTTTCAAATGGAACACATCAATTATTCGGTTCCATTCCAACTCAACTCTCAACTCGAATCCCTGTTTCCATGCATGCGCTAACTCGAGTTGAACTCGTCATATGGAAACAAGGTAATAATTTTTTTGAGAACCGTTTTACCAACGGTTTTAAGTCAAAAATTAATTAATTTTCCTCGTAAACTCTTTATCATATATATGTATATATATAAAGGACTATAAAGGGACATTGTGTACCGGTTCTCGTGTTCAAGGCATATAACGGTTGCGCCATTGTGTAAATTCCATATAAACAAATTTTTGTAATTTTAATTTTAAATTTTTTTCCATTTTTTTTTTTACCCACAATAAAAAAAACACGGAAAAACAAAAGGATTTACCCAAATAATAATTGGACCTTAACTGGTATATAAATTGGGTGGGGTATAGAGACAATGAAAACAAAAAAAAATGCATTGAAGTCAACTTAGAGAAATCGAATTTTAATAATAATTATTAGTTGATGGGACTTGATGTTTGGTTGAACGTGTGTGTAATAAAAATCCATTTTGAAAAATTACGCTCTAAAATTATTATAGATATAATGTATATTATATATATATATATATATATATTATACATAAATATATGGATATATATATATATATTTATATATATCGGTCTGTGTATGTGATAGTTTATGTGTTTTAGGTAACAAATTTATATTATATAACAAAAAATACACAAAAAAAAAAAAAAAAATTATTTTATTTTGAAATTTTTGTCATTTTTCCCAATCACATTTTTATATAATTAATTTTTTTTGTTGTCTTTAGTAACATAAATTTATATTTCCTTTTATCATATATATTTTTAAAATTAATTTTTTTTTATAATATTCATTTTTGTGACACACACACACACACAACATTTTTAACCTCTTAACAAAAAAAAAAAACAATATTTTTTTTTTAGTACAAAAAAAATGACGAGAATTTCATTTAAAAAAAAAAAAAAAACCAAATTAAAATTTATTAGTATAACAATAATTATAAAAATACTTTCAAAATAGATTCAAAAAATAAAAAAATAAGTAAAAAAAACAAAAAAAAAATAAATAAATCTTTGTTTTTCTTAGATAAAAAAAAATTATAATAATTTTTCTCTTATTTTTAAAAGTTCAAAAAAAAAAAAACAAAATTAATTAAAAGTAAAAAAAAATAAGTAAAAAAAATTTTTTTTTTTTTTTTTTTTTTTAAATAAAATGTAAACACAAAACAAAAAAGCAAAATTATATAAACTAGGAATTAATTAATTACAAGAAAATATATATATATATATATTTATATATATATATATATATACAGTATTGCAAAATCCGTATTCGTATGGATCCTTAATTTTAAAGAGAAAAGTATGATCGTTTCTCGTGTAACGCCAGTATGATCGTAGTACTAGTACAGCAATGCTTTTATTCGTTTTTAATGGTAGTTTAATCAGCGAGATAGTAACCACCAGTTGACTGAAATGAGCATTGGTTAAGCTATAAATTTTGTTGACGACTTTTCATTGTCTCGCGATAGTCAAAAACGAATTAATACATTACGCAGAGAGTACTGCGACGATCATACTGCGTTTACGAAAACGGTCTCATATCACTATTTTGTTTCCATGTCGAGTTGAAGAACTGTTGAACTTGAGTTTTAAAAAACTCGAGTTAGCGGTCATGGAAACATGGTGTGGTGTTTGAGTTTGGAGTTGAGATTGGAGTTGGCACGATTAATTGATGTTTCCCATTTCAACTCGAAACCCAACTAAATTCGGTGTACATGGAATGCAAGGTATATATATGTATTCTTCTATTACTGGGCAAATGTAATTATTCAATTAATTTATTCAATCAATAATAAATTCTAAAAAAAAAAAAATATCCTTCAAAATTCAAAATGTACGAATTACGGATATTTTTGCATATACATATACTGTTGTATAAATATATATATATATATATATATATATAACCACAAACTAATAAACTGTATACACAGAGACGGAGATTATTATTTGGAATAAAATTTTTTGTCTAATAATTTTAGGTGGCTCCACAAAGTGAGAAAATGATAGATAATTCTGGAAAAATGTAGAATTAAAAAGTTAGTAGAGAAATTCGTTTTTTTTTTCTACATTTTCTACACATTTTTCCCCGGAATATATCACATTTATTTCTCTATGAGTGGAGGGAGCCACTAAAAATTATTAGACAAAAAAATTTTTATTCCAAATAATAATCTCCGTCTCTGTCTGTATACCAGTTTATTTAGTTTTGTGATATAACATATTTTAAAATTTAACTGTATATTTATCTAATAAATATAATTAATTAAAAAAAAATTAAAATATTTAAAAAAAAAAATATATTAATAAAAAAAAAAAAAAGAGAAACCATTGTGATGTGACGCTTAGCGCGTTCCAATCAGCATTATCATTAATTACAAATAAAAAAAACAAAGAAAATATATATAAAATATATTAATTATAAATATTTTTTCAAAAAAATATAAAAATCCTAAAATATATAAAAACAAAAAAAAAAAAAAAACTCTTTCCCATTTTTAATCATAATTTTTTGCGAAAGTAAAAGAAACAAAACAATAAAATATTATATTCCGAGTCTGGGGTTTGTTGAAAATCTTTTCTCGAGTCTCGAGTCATAAAATTTACCGAGAAATTTATTTTTTTTGTTGAATTTTTTGTTGACTCTCAAGGTCTCAAGGGTGAATCATTTTCTATATATATATATATATATATATGTAATATATTTTACTCTCGCAAAAACCAATGATGATAATGTGGGGTTTGTGATGATGATTATTGTATATTTTTTTTTTCTTATATTTAATTCTTATTTCATGTTAAAATTTGTTTTTTTCTATTTTCTATTTGTGTTTGGAATGGTGAGTAGTGTTAAAGGGGCGGCGCGGCACCCCCCATACACGATACAACATATAAAACTATGTCTTGATCAACTTAGTTGAATTGATGATATATGATGGGTGAAGTTTAATTGTGTTTTTGTTTGTTGATAAATTTATTTTCAAAATTGCACCACCACCAAAACATCAATCAATTTGATAAGCATGTTGTGTATCGTGTTTTGGGGGAGGCCCCCTTTTAAATATGTAAAATGTAATTTTGAATTTTGTATCCATAAACAAAAATATATATATATATATATATGTTACGGTGAATTCGATTAATCTGGTTATTATACATAATTACCGTAGATTATGCAAACCCACATACAATATTGGGGAATTTAATAAATTTTAATAAATTTATCATATATACCGGACAAGGGCATAATAGTCTCCTCCGGTGTCACCAATGGGCACTGGAGATTATTCATAATCTCCGGTAAATTTGATAAATTTATCACATTCTCCAACACTTTCGGTAAATTTACATAATCGCCGGTAATTACATGAATTCGCCTATTAAGACGGATGTCTGTGAATATGTTTTTCGTAAATGTTCCAAAATTATATAATTTCCTATCCAAAATGTACTAAAACAAGACTTTTTTTTTTTTAGAAAAATTATGATATCCTTTTTCAATGTTCTACTAAAAAATTTATAGGATTTGGGACATTACGAAAATTTTTTGGGACATTACGAAACATAAACATCATTTCTAATTACCTGCAAGGGTCATTGTATATATATATATATATATATATATATATATATATATATATATATATATATATATAGAACAAAAAAAAATATATATATATTAATTTTGTTTCTTTTTAATTTTGTTTAATTTTTCTTGTCACACATTATAAAATGTTTAATAATAAAATATTTTAAATTTCTTTTATTTATCAACATAAGCAAAAAAAAACAAAATTAAATTAAATTGCAAGAAATTTCGATAAAATCTTTTAATATCTGTATTTCAATATAACCAAAAAAATTTTTTTGTAGTCAATAATATAGTGAGAGGAGGCGAATACCCGATTGATTATTTTTTTTTTTTTTATTAATTTTTATGAAATTAAATATATATAAAAAAAATTATATGAAATTGTTTATAAAATTTTTTAAAAGCAAAAAATTATACATTAAAAATGAAAATGATTATTGAATCTATCAAGATTTTAATATATAAAATAAAATAATATTATATCTAATTATTGTAATAGATCTGTATAACCATAATAAACTATAATTATATATATATACTATATCGATACATATCGATACCTTCCCGCAAATAATGGTATTAAGCGACATTTTAATACTTTTGTCATCAGGTGAAAGAAAATCTCAGGCGATAAAATGATTTTATAGATCCATATATGTCGCATAATATTTAGGTTTGTATACATTTCTTCGTTTATAGTTGTTGGGGAACAGAACATTATTGAAATTAGATCAAAATGTTGGGGGGCTTAATAAAAATTTTATACACGAGATTATGATAAAGAAGCAATTTTGACGAATATTGTCGCTTAATACATTCGTTGCGGGAAGGTATCGATATGTGTACATATATATATAAATTTAGTTGGAGATATAAATTTCAAAAAAAAAAAAAAAAAATCATAAACAAAATTTATTTATGCAAAAAAAATTTCATATGCAAATTCAATAATATTACCAGTTTCTTAAGTATCGAATCCAGGGAAATATTGAATTTCTAACAAAAATTATTTTAAAATAAAAATATTCATTTTTTCATTAATCAAAAAATTTTTTTATAAATTAATTTTTCAACATATTTTTTTATATTAAAGTTAAATTCAGTTTTCTCTTATATGTATTTTAAACCTCACTCCCAAAATAATGGCTCGATATTGTCAAACTGATTTATTATATAGTTTCACACTATACTATAAAAAAGAAAAACGAACGAATTGCAGTACTGCGATCATTTGAATCTTGGAAACATTGCAGTACTGCGATCATTTGAATCTTGGAAACATTGCAGTACTGCGATCATTTGAATCTTGGGAAACGAAAACCTCCAAATTTCTTGTGTACAGTAGCATATTTAGAGCTAACAGTTCATTTACAGCGAACACTCTGTACAAATTTTGTGTGTAAATTATTTAATATGGCGCGCAATTTATTTTAAACATTAACGTTTTCGTAAACGCCAGTATGATCGCAGTACTGCAATATTTTTAATGGTAGCTTAATCAGCGAGACAGCAACCAGTTGGGGAGCATTTGTTAAGCTATAAATTTTGTTGACTTTTCACTACTGTCTCGATAGTCAAAAAATACTACCCCAGTAAAAATAATTTAATACATTAACGCCAGTACTGCACGATCATACTGCGTTCACGACAAAACGGACATAATTATTATTATCTGCAAAAAAAAAAATAAATTTGATTACAACACAATTTAGTTTTTTTTTTTTTTTTTTAATTTTTTTTTGTGTATTTTTTTCAATTAACAAAAATTAATAATTAATTTTTTTTTTTTTATTTATATATTTATTTAAGAAACTAAAATAATGAAAAATCAAAAAATCAAAAAATTTGATTAAAAATCTTTAAAAGAAAAAAACAAAAATATATTTAAATAAATTTTCTTAATATAAAAATTAATTAAAATAAAAAATAAAAAAAACAAAAATGAATAGAAAAATTATAAATTAAAAAAATTAAAAAACCCAAAAAAAAATAAAAAGAATAACGAGAAAATATAGAAAAATATTTAAATAAATAGAAAAATTATTATTAAAAATATAAAAAAAAAATTATATAAATAAAAAAAAATTTTGCTTTTAAACAGAAAATTAAAAATATATTACAAAAAAAAAAAAAAATTAAAAACCAAAAACAAAAAAAAAATAAAGATTATTTTTCTTAAAAATATTATATATAGAAATTAACATAAAAAACAAAAAATTATTTAAATATAAAAATAAATAAATAAAAATAACAAAAAAAAATTATTTAAAATATTTTAAATGTTAAACAAAAAAAAAATATAAAAATTAAAAATTAAAAAAAAAAAAAAAAAAAAACAAAAACAATTACAAAAAAACTTAATAAATGAAAAAAAAATTTTACCAACAACTAAAAAACAAACAAAAAAAAAAAAAGAAGAAAAAAAAAACCAACATAATTTTCACGAGTTTTATTCGCTCCACCAGAACTTACAGATTAACTTACACGTTTTCGTTGTCTCGTTTAATTATAACCCATCAGGCATCGATTTGCGTCGTTAATTGATACCCAAAAATCTCGATTTGCGTCATTAATTGGGACCGACATAACTATAACTTTTTTGTTACACAAAAAATTAAACAAATGATAATTATGTGATGGGAAATGTACTGAAAGATTTAAGGGAAAAAATCTTAAAACAAACGCAAATGGAAATATTTTAACGACGCAACATTGAAATATCGAAATATCGAACATCAAAAAACCACGCAAAACGGGACGACGCAAACCGAGGCCTGGGTGTAAATATTCAAATCCACTCCTGAGATTTTTAAATGCTATTTGTTTTGTTGTTGTTGTTGTTGTTTTTGAAATCCAGGAAATCCAGGACAGGAGTTCCACATTCCGAAGACTGCATATTTTACTATATAATATAAGGGTTAGGACCTAAACCCCACATATTTAGATCATGAAAATTCGCCAATACTCTATCGATCTATGTTTTGTTACCTATAATGAAAGCGATTATCTTGGTCCAGGCTATAGATTTAATCTAGTTTCTGATAGTCCCACAAATCAACTTTATATACATATGATTCCACTAAGACTGTAGTTGGGGGGTTAAAATTTGAGTCAGGAATAATTTGGTTCTTCCCCAATTTTTAATTAAAATATTTCAACACCATTTAGTATTAATAATTTTTAATTACATATACATTTTATATTTATATTATGATTTTTACTCAATTACTCCTAAATGTATGTAATTTGTTATAATTAAAGTAATTATTTTTTTGTATAGTTCGGTTTTAAGTGCGTTAAATTTTTTTAACTTTTAACTATACGAATAACCAATTTATATATTTAATAGTTTAATATCTAATTTTAATTATTAATTAAAATTAAACACTTGAAATAATGTTATAATATAATTTGTATATAATAAATTTTAAAAATCCACCACAACAAGTCCAGTCTCCCCCCCCCCTCATTTAATGTTTATTCAGAATTAAAATTTGTTTCTAAAAAAAAAATATTTTATATAAAAAGATATTCAATTTTGTAATCATATAATATAAGTACTGGGCAGTGAAACGTCGTGATCTTAAGTCTCATATAATTATAATCCCCCTTCATTGTGATTGACGATTTTATTTGCTCTATATCGATATACCTAATAGTCGATAGTCTCTGGTCGATTTTTATATTTTGTATTGTCTTTATTATATAATATATCGTCCAAAAAAAAAAGTATTGCCATAACACATTTCAAATTATATATTTACATTTTACAAGACTAATACTATATAATAATTTTGTGATTTATTTTTGATATTTTTGGCAATTGTGAATTACACATTTCTGATATATATATTAATTAGCCCCGTGTTTTTTTGTAGACGCATATAAATTTATCGACAGCAGATAGAAAATTTATTCCAAATTGAAAACAAATAATATAATATTAGCTGGTGATATTTTGTAAATTGTTTTCACAATTTGGTAAAAAAAAATTTCCTCTCTGTTTCCGCCGGCAAACTTTACATCCTTTAATTCAAACCTATATATGCGACACAAACCACCCCCCCCCCCCCCGCCCCATAATTCGGTTATAAATTTTTGTAAACTTTACATCCTTTAATTCAAACCTATATATGCGCCCCATAATTCGGTTATATCTGTCGGTAAATACAAAAAAATTTGAATCGCCATCAAATGTCGATTTTATTATTGACAAAATTATCTATTTAAAATCGCGACATTCAATAAATCACACATACAAAATCGATCAATATACACACACAGCAGAATCGACATTCTCGCCTCGACATTCACAATAGTAAATAATAATTTATTCGTTGAATTTTTGAGGAGACATTTTTTTAAGTGAAAAAAAAAAAAAAAAATTCAAATTATATAGAGGTTTGACTGTATATATATATATATATATATATATAAATATATATTCCTATATATACCATAATGAGCAATAAATGAATTGACTTTAGTACACTGTTTATTGTTTTGTTTGTTTGTTAGTCGACACAAAAATATCCTTTTGCCTTCCTTTTGCCACACGTATGTATGTATAATCCATTTACCCCTTGTTAATATATACATACATATATATATATATATATAAATCAAAACAAAAAGTATATATATATTTTCATTTTATTGAAAAAGTTTTATTTTTTACACAATTTTTTTTTTTTTTTGATACAATATTCTTTCACTCTAAAATAAATGAACACGTGAAAAATAAAAATAGTGAAATTTATTAAATACAATATAATTTATAATAATAATCTACATATTAATTTATATATATATATATATATATATTTATATATATATATATATATAATAAAAATAATAATCTAAAAAAAATTTTTCCTGCAAAAACCAAAAAAAAAAAGTAAATTCTACAAAACAAAAAAAAAAACAGAATTGTGAATATTTATAATAATTTTTTTTTTCTAAATAATTAAGTTTAAAAAACACTAAATAAATAAAATATGTAATTTCGAAAATATATATAAATTTTTTATTTTTTTTTTTTAATAGTCAAAAGAAAAGAGAAATTCACTTTTTGTGTAAATCCTATAAGTATGCAAATATCTTTATATATATAATATAATAAATTTTCCTTCTTCTTCAAATGTTCGGTTTCTTATTATTTTCTGATATATTTATTATTTATATTTTATTTTATTTATAATTAATTATATACATAAAATTATTTACAAAAATATTTGATTATATAAAAAATTAAATAAAATTAAAAAAAAAAAATAATAATAAAAAATAAATAAATTACAAAACAAATAAAATTTATCTAAAAAAAAATATTCTCAATGTTAACGAGGATTTGATGTAATTTTGGGTTGGTGGTGTTGTTATTAGTGTATATTATTTTATATATATATAATATATATGATATATATATATATAATATATATATATATATATATATATATATATATATATATATATATATCTATATATATATATATAAACAAATAAGTATAAAGTGTATTTTGAAGTGTTCCAAAACATATTACATCTAAAAACGTAACGAAATAACGAAATAACAAAATGAATTTGAAAAAAAAAAATAGTTAGTGTGGTTACGAAATGTTTTTTTTTTTTAACCTTTTGACCGCATTTGACGTATCAGAACGTCATGCATTAATTTTGGCAAAGTCGCATTTGACGTTCTGGTAAACGTCATTAAAACTGAGACAATATTTAATTAAAGTTATCCCCAATATCATTAATTAATATAATTATCATGAAATAAATGAATTACTGCATAAAATCTACTGCTCTTTATTTTACTAAATTTTTACAGAATAGAGTAATTTGTAAGAGCATAGTAGATTTTATGCAAGAATTCATTTATTTCATGATCTAATCTAAATAATTAAATGTGCTCTAAATGCAAAAAAAAAAAAAATGTCAAATAAATGTCTGGCCAAAGGGTTAAGTTTCTCAAAATTGCGTTTCACATATACATATATATCGAAAAACGAAACGCTTATAATAATTTTGTTGTTTTTTCTCGATTACATCCGAAAATCCTTTAAAATCAACGAACTATACATATATTAATAGTATAGAAACCTAAAAAAGAGGTTATGTTTTCATATAAATTCTATTTTCCAACATCTGACAGCGTCTCTATTTCTACATATAAATTTTGGTAAAAAAAAATTTAATTGATATTATACATTATAAAAGTGTAACGAATTAATTTTGTTTATCGCTTTATTTTAACGATATACTAAATAACGTTACAGAATTTTACATAAGGTTTTTTTGGTTGCCATTTTCCCAATACTGGGGCTATATTTTCGATGTGAGAGGTTGAGTCGGCGCAAATAAAACTGGAGAAAAAATTCAAGTCACTTTTTTGTTATAATAAACACAAAAAAAAAAACACCAAAACCAAAACCAAAACCTAAAAAAAAAAAAAAATAAATTTCAAATAATTTTTTTCCCAATTTAAAACAAAACGAAAAACACAAAAAAAAAAAAAATGAAATAACTTTTTTTTTTTTTATAAAAGTATCATTCATTTTTCGAAAAACACTCAATTCAAAAATACGTTCCACACTAAATGGAACATTATTTTTTTTTTTTGATTATTCTACTCTTCACAACAAAAAAAACTTGACTCAAAAAATTTTTTAAAAATTAAAACAAAATTTTTGTTTTTTTATAGTTTTTTGCGAATTATTTTTTATATTTTGTGTCGTCGTCTTCATCGTCGTTGTCGTTGTCGTTTTTTTTTTTTGTTTTTACGAAAAAATATAAAAAATAAAAAAAAAATTAATTATTTTTTTCAAAATAATTTTTAACGGATCAAAAAATTATTTTATTTTAATTTTTTTATTATTTTTAAAAATTTTAACATTTTTAATTCGTTTATTATTAATAATAATTTTATTTTTTCGTAATTTTTTAAAAATCACAACACGATATTTAATTTGTTTCTTTTTTTTTAATTTATTTATTTAATAAATTTTTTTAAGTATATATAATTTTATTTTTATTAAATTTAATTATTTTATTTTAAAATTTAAATAAAATTTTAAATAATTTCAAAAAAAAAAAAAAAATTAGAAGAAAAAACACACGTAATTTTGTATTGTTTTTGTTATCAGTAATTTAAATTAAGATTTTTAAAAAATTTTAAAAAATTTTTCTAATTAATATTTTAGAAAAATAAATACAAGAAAATTTAAAAAAAGTTCAAAAAGAAGAAAGAAATTCAAAAACAGAGAGAGAGCAGCGCGCACCCTAGAGACAAAAATGTCGGTTAAAGTAAGTAAAAATTCATTTAAAATTTATTTAAATACATATTTTTTTTTTTAAATTAAATTTATAGTTTTTCATTGTGTAATTAAAAGAATTTCGCGCCTAAATATATGTTTCATATGATATAAATTTCAAATTATGTATTATTCATGACACACACGGGGGAGGGGGGGTTATGTGTTGTTATAGTACAAATAAAATTTGAGTCTGTTTGCAATAGCATATTTATAGATTAAAATTTTACACATTTCGGAACGATAGTTTTTCTTATAAATCATAAATAAAATATTATTATGCTGCTATTAATCGGGCGTAGTTAATTTTACTATATATAAGTTTAAAATTTGAAAAAAAAAAAAATAAAAAATTTTGTGCCTGTAAATATGCAATTGTTTTACTTATATACGATGATTGAATATTTATATAGCTAAATATAGGGATACGCTATATAGTAATAATTACTATATAAATTAACAATTACCGGATTCATCACGGTCTAGCACATTTATCTATCGCTGTAAAGCTGCCCGCACTAGATTAGAGCATCAAAAATTAAATATATTCTAATCGTTCAGTAAAATTTTTTCGCTAAATATTCGTATATAAAATACCCATTTTATTATTCAATATGCCTGTCCTATCAAACTCGTTCATTATAGATACATGACCGGTTCACAGTAGAAAAATTGCTCGAGCACTAGATGCAATAGATCGTGCTGAACGGTGGACAAATACATAATAGAAATATATATTTTGATTAACAAATTGATCTACAGGGACACGACGGCTTATGCCGACGCTGCGCGTGTTAATTCTGTAGGGACACACAGAACGCCAGTAGCCGGCCAAGTTTTCTCTTGTAAAACAATAACTATTTAGAATTTGTGTCCCTATATAGAAATCACTTTGTATTTCGTTTTGTCCGTTAACGTGTTTTAAAAATTGACTTGTTATATTATACCATTTTTTTTTTTTTTTTTTCAAAACAAATATGAAAAGTCTCTGATGTATAAAGACATTTTACTTAACATATAAACAAACAAAATACAAAAAAGTATTTTTTACTTATTAACCATAGAAATTAATCACTTTTGAAAAATAAAATACTTAAAAATTATGTGTGTGTGAATGATTATATTTATTATTATTATTTTATTTGTATAGAAACTGCGAAATATTAAAATCTTTAAGCATCTTAATAATTTATTAGCTCTACATATAAATAGCTGCTAATATGTATTGTATATATATATACTAAAATAACACAAAATAAATATATTTTAATCATTTATTATTATTATTATTATTATTTATCATTACAATTTATTTATTTTCTAAGAAATTTTATTAAAGCGCACCGATATAATTTTCTTTAATGAAAATATTCAAAATATATATTTACATATATATATATATAAATAGTTTATTTATTATATTTAAGGATTTATACAATAGTTAAATTCTTATAATTACTTATTTATATAATATAGTACACGAGCCCAGATTATTTAACATTGAAAAAAAATCTTTTATATAAATAATATTTAAAATTTAAACCACCTAAAGGTATGTAAAAAAATAAATAAATTCCATTTATAATAATTATCATTGTATTAAAATATACAAACTATATTATTTTATTTAGTTACAAAAATTAATTAATATATAATTATATAAATATGATTGGTTGGTTTGGTTAAAGTGGCGAATCCCTTCATGGGTTAATTCTCTAAATTGGTTTTAAAGGTATACTGGGTCTTGTAGGAAAATGATAGTTCTCTTTACACCGGTCATCTGATATGGATAATCGGTAAACATGGCAATTAGCTCAGGAGGTCTCCCGACCTCTGTCATTGCGAAGACAAGAGACTAAAGAAGCCACACTGGAACATCTGGTGTGTGTGTGTGTGAATGTGATACGAGGTATGCGCGCGCGACACAGTTATACAAGTTATCTGGGTGGCGATATGCTAGAAAAGAATTTCTGTTTTATCAAAAACTATCCCCTCATATCGAGGATCAGACTCTTCGTAAAGGAAAAGTGGGATCCTTGACCCGAACAATTGATTATATAGAAATAGATTACCTTTAGGGACCACAATGATGGATCCATCGAGATCTCTATAATAGTGTTGTACAGTGACCACGCTGCTATCATTGCTCACCCTTCTCAACCTAACCTAACCTCTATACTGTAGTGAATTAAAGGTAATTAAAATACCTATAAATTTTGATGTAGTTTACGTATAGATGGGTAATCAGTATTGCCATATTCAACTCATATACTTATACTTTTATCATTAATAGAAAAATACTATAATAACATTTCTATGAATATGTTGTATGGCTAAGCAGGGTGAAATTTAGTTACTTTTTCTATACCATTTTTTTGTTTTGTTTTTGAAATATACAAATTTTTCGTAGAAAATAAACATTAAATTCTCCAAAATATAAATATATAATGGTGATGGGATGACATAGTAATTATACAATATTTAATGTATTTATATATATATAAATAATATTGTATATATAGCATAAAATTAAAACAAAACTTTTTAAATCTATTTATTTTTTTTTTTTTGGTTTCTAAAGAAAATTTTTTTATTAAACTTAAAAGAAAATTATTATAATTTGATAATTTATATACAGTTGCTCACAAAAGTATCCGACCACTTCTTTTATTCAGTAGAATTAATCTTAAGACTTTTAAAGTTTTAAATATCCAGAAAACAAATAATTATTATTTTTTAACATTATTTAGTCTTGTAATTTATAATCCAATCATAGAAATATCAAAATTAAATATACATCAGAAATAAATCGACAACCAAACATAATTAAGTACATAATTCGGAAATGCAATTTTTCTCGAATGACGCACTATTTGGAAACTATTTGGTAACTAAACTTATTTTGGGTAAGTTACCCCCGTATGCATAAGACACTTAGTGGGCCGACTTTAGTGTGAATTTTTTTATGAGTTCGGACAGCTAATATGTAAGTTTTTCTGATAATTAATTCATTTTTCTAATATGTTTTTCTTAGTATTATAAAGTGCATTAGTAAAGGCTTTTTATAGCCAATATTAAAAAAAATACTTAATTGAAAATGAAGTGAAAAACTTTAAATATTTTGAACCAAGTAGGGTGGCCGGATACTTTTGTGAGCAACTGTAGGTACAAAAAAAAAAAAATTTACAAGGAAAATATCGTTACAAAAAAAAAAAATGAATTAAAAAACTTTAAGTAACATAAATGTAAAGTTACCTAGGAAACATTATAATATACCATATACCTATTATATCATCTTTATATTCACAGAAAATTTTCCTATATTAACCTATTAATGTATATATACATGTATATATATATATATATATATATATATATATATATATATAGAAAACAAATTTATTTTCAAATTTATTTTTTAAGATCAAAAGATTTAATCAAAATCAAATCAAATCAGTTTTACATTGATATTAAAAAAAAAAAATATATGTAATTACAAAATTTTATTTATTTTTTTTTATATATATATATATATATATATATATATATATATAATATATATAATATATATATACAAATTATGGAAATTAAATATTGTTTAGAATTTTTGTTCTATTTATTATTTATACAAAACAAAAAAAAAAAATTTTTGCGAATAAATTTGACAGAGATACAATAATGTATATAATATATATATGTATATAGTATATAATGGTTGGAGGAGAGGGCCCCCAGAGAATCCTCTACCGCACCAACATCACTATATAGGTCACGTTATACTCTCTCTACCGCGACGGTTCATTTATATAGACAATTCGACCCATTCTACTTCCCTATAGAACAAAAAGGATATGGAGGCAGAGAATTAATCTCCCATCCAAATCCGGTATATACAAAATGACAATCTATAGAAGTGTTTCCGCCATAGCCTTCTGTAACGGATAGCTGGGCAAATATGAAAATGTCGAAAAAATTTTTGTCGAAAATCGTATATATTGTCTTCTATATAATCGCATATATGACGAAATTTATATATTATCACTATCAGGTTCGAATCGTAACAAATTTCCTCACTGTCATCTGAACTATACCATACCTCATGAAGTTGGACAGGTCCCTGTCATCTATAACTGCCTGCAGAACCTGCAATGATGATGAGGAAGGAGTCAGCCCTACACGTTCTTTGCAAATGTATACGGCTTTCACATAAGAGATTCAAAACTCTATAGGTCACTGGTTCCCCACACCTATATGTATATGGATATTACGTCCAGTTCACTAAGGACTCTCCAGTATACTCAATTTCACATTTGCAGTCTCTGTGCTTCTTTAGTGACTGAAATCTCAGAAACAAAAGGGTACTATACCAATATAGGCCGCGGTTGGTTATATTGGGTTCCAGTATGACCCAGCCCTTATATAATTCTAATTCTATTGTATATTTATGATCCAAAAACTTTTGCATAAACTGCAAAATTATAGATAAATAAGAAATTTGCATATTTTAAAATAATAATATTATTTCTATATTATATAAAATTCATCATTTCCTTTTTTTATTATTTATAATATTCTGTTCATCTTTAAAATACATAATTTATTATATATATATTCTTTGAGATTTCAACCACAAACAAACACCAACCCCCCCCCCCCTCCCAACCACAATTTCCTATATATAATTATGATAAATAGCAAAAAAAAAAAAAAAAAAAAATACGTAATGATTTACGTAATATATAATGTACATATATATTCTAAATTTCGCGTAATTCGTTTATACTATAATCTCGGTATGTATATATTTTTATATAGTTCAATCAATTTTGATGCTTCTATTATTATTATATTATTGCACTTGAAAAGAACCAGAAATTCTTAAATTATATTCTCTTTTAGTTATTTTTTTTCATCACTACACTAAAGCAAAAATATTGATGGGCGCGCAGCAGTAAAGTACTTTCATAATTTATGGGCTAAGAAATTATATATATATAGTTTACTATATTTTATACGAAAAAGTATATAATATGCAACTCTACTATACTAATATGACCTATATGGATATCTATATTGTGCGTTTAATGCTCCTATGTAGCCCTAACCAAATATTAGATCTTATGTATAACTTTAATATATATATATGTTAGTTGAACTCCCAAAGGCTCCCAAAGCCATTTATATATATATATATTAGTTTTATAAATATAGTTCATCTATACTGTATAGTATAAGGATTCCCTTTCACCCAGAAATGATTTAGTCTTTTAACCCTTACAAAAAAAAAACTGTCTCAGAGTTCTAGATTATATATATACTTACTTACTTACTCGGGCACAACACCTCTATAGTTGGCCAACGCCGAGGAAATAGTATTTTTCCAGAGTATACTCTATCCTGCGCAGCATTCCTAACCAGCTTCCGGGATATGTTCAGCATCCTAACGCGTCCGATTCCACACCATATCCTTCCCAGAGTATATACATTATATATATATATATATTTTGTGGTCTCTGTAAACTGTATGTAACTAATGTATGGTAACTAAAAACTTTGAATATGGATATACGCGACAGAAACGTGTACAATATATTGAGATCGAGTTTTGTGTTAGCAATTTTTCCTAAACCAAAAATATAATTTTTTTCATCAAACAAACTAAAATTTATATAATAATAATACAAAAAAATATATTTTGCTATATACACTTAAGAGCTTTATATAAATATTCTGGAGAGAGTTTTAAGCGCATCGGAAAATTAGCCTATATCTATATATATGCCAATAGGTATATAGAAGAAATTTTGTAAATTTTTTAATGTTTGTTTATTTTTTGGGTATAGTGGTATCTATATAAAAATTATTTATATAAATTTAATTACTATATTTATTATTATATACTTGCCGTATATATGTACATACATAAATTACCTATATACACTATATATACCACAAAAATTAATTAATTAATGTAAACAATTTAATTCGTATATATATATACTTTATATAATAGTATATATATATATATATATATATATAGGTAATTAATATTTATTTTCATAATTTTTTTTTTTGTTGTTGTTGTTGTTCTGTTCGTGTAACAAAATTTAAAAATAACCTAAAAATAAATTCAAATATTATTATTATTATTACGTTTTTTTTTTTTGGTATATAGTATATAATTTTATTTCAATTTTTATTTTGGTGTTAAAAGGTTGTTCTATAAATTTTTTGCATAACAAAAAATATAATTTTGAAAATTAATTTTCAGTGTTTCTATATATATATATATATATAGGTGAAAAAGTACAATTATCGACTATCTTAAAAAGTATATTTTGGTTTTATTGTTGTTGGCAAACTATATATATATAAAATATAACAAAAATGTATATATATATATATATAATTTGTTAGACTGGATATATATATGTATATATATATATATACAAATTTAGTTTTAAATAAGATTTTTTTTTTTGTAGTTAATTTATATACATATATGTATATCTGCCAATATCGCAAATATTGAAAATTTTTCTGTACGTCGTTAGAAATTTAACTAAGCGCGTTTGACATATACGTCAGGTGAAAAGGTAAATTATTAATTTCAAATGAAAATTCAAAATATTATAGTAAAAACTTAAATCAATATCAATGTAATATATAGTGTATTTTACCATATAGTTATATCAAGATTGCAATGTGGATGAATTGTGTTCGTGTGCAGTTACGAAAATATAACATAATTCATTTTTCAATATGTAAATTTTGCAATCACACCAATATTGTGCGAATATCTGGAAGTGTAATGCATATATGGTGTAAATTGTTACTAAAGATTCCGATATTCTGCCAATATCCGTAAAATTGTATAGAAATTTTTTTAGATTTTAAAATCGTTATACAATTATTAGTGCGATCATAAATTGATATACATAATATAGGGTAAATTAATACAATATAGGCACCATAAATTAATTTTAGGCCATTAGTTTGTTAACATAAAAACAAATTAACTTGTCGTCAGCAATTTCAGACATTTTAATGACAGCCACTCAGCAATGTTAGCCAAGCAGAGATGTTGGACTTCATTCTTTTCTCATGTAAATATTGGCCTAATTATAGCTATCTACCTATATATATATTCCTAACCTATTATGGTTTACTTGCCCTGCGTTTGATGTATATAGCCAATTTTAATTACGCGCACCCAGAAGTAGACTTTTGAAAATAATTTACTCGCTTAACTGGTTAATTATTATACGATAGTTTTTTTTTTATTATTATTATTTGAATTACTGGATGGGGATCATCAGGCATTTGCGATACAATGTAAATCATTCTATATATATAAGTTGATTAACATATAAAAACACAACACACTCTGGCCACGAGTAGAGTTTATAATAATTCAAAAAAAAAAAAAAAAATATTACAAAAATGTAAATAAAGATTGTATAGAGGGAAAAGCTAGCCCCACCAGGTCAAAAGTCCAACTTCACAAATTTAATTATTATACTAAAAAATATATCAATTTAGTATATTATATATAAATTTTTACGTATATAATAATATAAATATATATATATTTCTAATTAATTTACAGATGACACGTTATAAACAAGCTGAATTAGTTGATGAGGATACCAGTTCAATTGGTACAATACAATTAAATGAAACATCATCTAGTCCTGGTATGCATATCAGATATCATACAATAACAAGGGTATGTTCATTTATATACATTATTATTATATAGCATTTATTTCGAATTCGCCTTTCATTTCTAAATTACTTAGAATTTTCGAATTTAACAAAAAAAAAAAAATGTTAAAATGTTATTTTATAACAGAAATGTTAAAATGTGGTGTGTTTCTTATTTCTGCTCAGATCAATCTCAAGTTCAATCTACTGATGGCTGTTGTTCTTATTTCAATTTCAGATTTAGTCAGAGATTGATTTTTTTTTTTAAATCGGAGAATTCGTTCAGATTTTTCAAATTTATTTATATATTTGTTTGTGGCTAACTTTTGTGCTTTGATTTTATTTGTTATGGCTAAACTAATTATCCAGGATTTTCACATTGTATAGCAATTTTTTTATCTGAACTGACTTTTGTTTCTTATTTATATCATACACTCGACAGATTAATCTGATTTCAGATTTAAAATAGTCGATCTACAGATAATTATAAATAAGAAACACACCAAAAAATTTTAAATTTTTTTAAAACAAAAAGGATAATTTTAACAAGTGCGATAATTTTTTGCTTTATAAAAATTACAATTAAAATCTTATATGTAAAATTAGATTATAATAATTGTAAATCAATTTTAAAGTTATATATAAATTTTGTAGAAATATTTATGGGATTGTAGAATGTAAGGAAAATTATCTTTTATAATCATATAATCATAATTTCTCTGAAATATTAACATATACATATAAATTTGATTAAAAATTTGATTAAAAATTATCAAAAGAACAGAATTATACAATATATATATGTACATATATATATGTATATTTGTGTTAAAAGTAAATATGGCAAAATTAAATATAAGGTGGGAAAATTTTTCAAAAAAAAATTTTTTTTTCTGCGTAATATTTATATGCTTAAGAGCAGCGATTTCCAAACTTATTTAAACTTGGGGCCAAAAAATGAAATTTACAGAATTTTTTTGTTTGACAATCATATTTAAAATTATAAATCGAAATAATAAAAAAAAAATATTGAAATTAAGTGCATTTATGTATTGTAGGTGCATATAGCCGTTATTTTATTTTCCATATTTCCAAATGTCAGCTTTAATCATTGAGTTTTGTTTTATTATTATAGATGCCATTAGAAAATTTAATTTTTCCCTATCACTAATTGACAGAATGTTTCATTTTCAATAAATTCAAGGAGAACGTATAGACTTAGTGATTCGGCCTTTTCTATACAGATTTATTAAAATACTTACCAGAAATTTTTTTTTGCCAGTTTTCTTCTATAAGTACGACGTAAAATTCAGAATTTTAATTGTGATTTAGTTAAGCAAATTTTAGGAAAAAATTACACAATTAAACGTTTCTATAGGGCCAACAAATTGAGGCTGTCCGGTCAGATTTGGCCCGCGGGCCTTAGTTTCGGCATCACTGCTTAAGAGTCATATATTATTGTATACATAATGTATAGAAGAAATGTTCCTATATACATTACATATATAGGTAATAAAAATACTCTGTAATCATATACCATTTTTATATATAGTAGTTATAAAATTATAAGGAATATAATATGGAATGCAAGTATAATATCTAGAATTATATTGTATTTAGTAGAGGCTTATCACAATTACTGTTTTATTTGTTATTCTTGTGATATTATATATATATATATATAGAATATAATCATAAATAAGAATCAATAAGTAAATAATAAAAATTTGATAAGATAAAAAATATATTCCCATAGACTTTTTTTTTTGTTTGTTTGATAATCAATGTTTTTTAGGACAAAAATTAAATTCACATAATATTATAAAAAAACAAAAATTATATTTTTGCATTTTGGAAATATATATTTATGTATATATATCTAATATAATTTTTATAGCATTTACGGGTTAAATTCGTCAATAATTTCATTTCAAATTCGCCTGTGTTTGATCTATGAATTTGAACTGAAAAAAAAAAGATGAATTTGATACGAAAAAAAGACAAATTTTTACCCGAAAATGCTATATACAATACTATTATTATAATATATAGGTAATATACAATTAATATGTTTATAGGGAACATCGCTTTGGAGGAACAGAACAAAATTAGAACAATGTTTATTAATAACAACATTACTATCAACTTTAATATTATTTATATTAATAATTGTTTTATCAACTAGAAATGTAACAACTCAAACAAGAATATTACATGTACAACCACATACCAATATTATTAAAAGTAAATCATGTAACAAAATTTAAAATATTTAATCTATATTATGTATATTTTTACCTTTAAATTCATTCAACAAAATAATATTTGTATACATGTGTACATTCAAAACTTTTGTTTAAAATTTTTGTGCTTCTTAAACAATTCTTTTCAACATTTTTTTTCGTCTTTTCAACATTTTTTTCGTTTGCAACATTTTTTTTGTTTGCAACATTTTTTTCGTTTGCAACATTTTTTTCGTCTTTTCAACATTTTTTTCGTTTGCAACATTTTTTTCGTCTTTTCAACATTTTTTTCGTTTGCAACATTTTTTTCGTTTGCAACATTTTTTTCGTTTGCAACTTTTTTTTCGTCTTTTCAACATTTTTTTCGTTTGCAACATTTTTTTTGTTTGCAACATTTTTTTTGTTTGCAACATTTTTTTCGTTTGCAACATTTTTTTCGTCTTTTCAACATTTTTTTCGTTTTCAACATTTTTTTAGTCTTTTCAACATTTTTTTCGTTTGCAACATTTTTTTCGTTTGCAACATTTTTTTCGTCTTTTCAAAATTTTTTTCTATTGCAACATTTTTTTTCGTTTGCAACATTTTTTTCGTCTTTTCAACATTTTTTTCGTTTGCAACATTTTTTTTGTTTGCAACATTTTTTTCTTTTGCAACATTTTTTTCGTCTTTTCAACATTTTTTTCGTTTTCAACATTTTTTTAGTCTTTTCAACATTTTTTTCGTTTGCAACATTTTTTTCGTTTGCAACATTTTTTTCGTCTTTTCAAAATTTTTTTCTATTGCAACATTTTTTTTCGTTTGCAACATTTTTTTTCGTTTGCAACATTTTTTTCGTTTGCAACATTTTTTTTCGTCTTTTCAACTTTAGTTTTTTTTTTCGGATTTAAGTAAAATGAAAATTACATTTACTATAATGATTCTTATATATTATAATGATTCTTTAATTTTTTTTTTTCATTTTTCTAAAAAGATAATAATGATTCAAAACCATGTATGCAAGAAGCATGCATTCATGCAGCTAGTCAAATATTAAAATCAATTGACAAGAGTATAAATCCATGTGAAGATTTTTATGGTTTTGCATGGTTAGTATATATATATATATATATAAAAAATTTTTTTTTTGTGTATTTTAATTTTAATTACAACATTATATAATTATAATTATACAATAATAATGGTTTCAATTATATTCAAATCATAATAATAATATAGTAATCAATGGATACAAAATAATCCAATACCAGATGGTAAGTCAATATGGGGTACATTTGGTAAATTGGAACAACAAAATCAATTGGTTATTAAAAATGTTTTAGGTATATATATATATAAAATTATTTTCTATATAATATGATGATTTATAATCAATTAATTTTATCAATTAATTTAATTTATTTTATTTTTTATATATATATGGCGTATATATAGAAAAACCAGATTCATATTTTAAATCTGAAGCTGAAAAAAAAGCAAAATATTATTATCAATCATGTTTAGATGAAGATGATATTATGGAGAAATTAGGTGGTAAACCATTAGAAAATTTTATTAAAATTATTGGTGGTTGGAATATTACAAATAGTGGTTTTAAATTACACAATTGGAATCTAGAGGAAACATTAAAAATTTTACAAAACAAGTAATATAATAATAAAAATATTGAAAAATAAATATATACATATATATTCGTATATATATATACAGTGAAATTTTCTCTAATTCAATGTATATATAAATAATATAACAATTTTTTTTAGATATAATATGGGTGGATTATTTTCATGGGCAATTGGTGAAGATGATAAAAATTCTAGTCGTCATATTATACAAATTGATCAAGGTGGTTTAACATTACCAACACGTGATAATTATTTAAATAAAACTGTACATGAAAAAGTTTTAACAGCATATTTAGATTATATGACTAAAGTAGCTGTATTATTAGGTGCAAATGAAACAATTGCTAGAAATCAAATGAGAGATATTATTGAATTTGAAACAAGAATTGCAGAAATTACTGGTAATAAATTATATACTATACTATATAAATTAAATATAATTTTACATTAGTTATGATAAAAAAATTTATATATATTAAAATTGATTATTATTTTGTATTATCATCTTTATATTATATATATATATATATAGTACCTGCTGAAGATCGTCGTAATGAAGAAGCACTTTATCATCCAATTACATTAACTGGTTTACAAATTAAAGCTAATTTTATTGATTGGACTGAACATTTTTCAAATGCAATGAAATTAGTTAATCGTACAATAACATCAGATGAAATTGTTGTTGTATATGCATTAGATTTTTTGGAAAAATTAACAGAAATTGTTAGACGATATCAAAAAAGTGATGAAGGAAAAATGTAATTATAATATTTATATATATTTATATTTATTTATTCTTAATACTATGCCGTTTTTCGTTAAACATCAAATGGATGTCCGCAGTACTAATACTGGCAAATGTTTTTTTATAATATGGTATATATATATATGGTATAGTTTAATCATAGTGTATAGTGAGACAAAGTATATATAATCAGTCGATAATAAATGCATTAATTTATAGCTTAAATTTTGCAGTTATAATATATATATATATATATATACAATCATTTGGTGGTTAACGAAAAACACGCGCGTATATACATAATAAGTACATAATACATATATTGAATGGTATCGATGGTATATGGGACTTAAAATAATTCAAACAAAATGGGGCTCCGGGAAAACCAGTCAAAAACATTTCAGTCAAAAATAAAAAAAAAGGAATTTCAGTCAAAAATAAGAAGGCATCTGTGTCAAAATAATTTTTGACTGAATTTGCCTTTTAAGAAGGATATTCAATCAAAAAAACTGAAAAGGAATTCCATAGTCAAAACCTCAAAACCGCCGTCTTGAAAAGGGAAAATATCTTCATTTGTTTATAATTTTTTATAAAAAAAATTGGTTAATAAAGAAAAGGCAACTCAAACTCAGTCAAACTTTTTTTGACCGGAATTTACTGAAGTTCCATCTTGAAAAGGCATTTCAGTCATAAAATTTGTATGAATTTAGAGTGGGAGTTGAAGGAAGAATATTAATATTTGATTGTGGTAAGAAAGAATATGAAAGTCAAAGGATTTTGTACAAAATTCAAAATTTGATTACTTTTTTTGCCTTTAAAATTGGATATTTAACTAACTGAATCCCATCGCTGATTATATAAATGTATACTATAACTATTATGTATATGTACATATAAAAAAAAAATAGAAAATGGAAAACGATTTTGTTTTTTTGCTTAATTTTCAATGTTTACTATATAACTATATATACATATAGATAAGATTATACATATAATTAGATTAGATTATTAAAAAAATATATATAGACAATTATATAATATATTAATTTCAACGTTTTTGGTGACCTAAATTCTGTAAAATGTTTTGAAAAATATTATTTTAGCATATTTTAAATATGCTCATAATGAAAAAGAAATCGATTTTAACTATATATGTCTTATTTATGTATATATATATATGTTACGGTGACTTCGAGTAATTACCGGCGATTATGTAAATTTACCAAAAGTGTTGGAGAATGTGATAAATTTATCAAATTTACCGGAGATTATGAATAATCTCCAGTGCCCATTGGTGATACCGGAGGAGACTATTATGCCCTTGTCCGGTATATATGATAAATTTCTTGTTTTATTATTTCATTTATCAAATCCACCAATGGGCACTGGAGATTATTCATATTGTCCGGAATATTTAATAAATTTATTAAAATTTATTAAATTCCCCAATATTGTATGTGGATTTGCATAATCTCCGGTAATTATGTATAATAACCAGATTAATCGAATTCACCGTAACATATATATGAATCAATTATGAATCAATATGAATCATAAAATTTGTTAATGAAATTAAAGTTATTTTATAGTTAAAAGCATAAATATCCGATATTTTCTATATTTTTATTTTTATTTTTTTAAATTTTAACTGAAATAAATACTATATATTTTTATTTACTAATAAAATTTCCCTATACATAATACAATCCTTTCATTTTATATACCAAAAAAATTGCAATTCAAAATATTCTAATTAAAATTTTTTTCTTCTTTTCTTTTCTTATGTTTATATCCTATCATCGTCGCGTAACTATAATACATAAAAAATAAAAATTATCCTCTTAATCATTAAAAAAAAACGTCCATCACCAAACATACCGCACCACCCATTATATATTTTAGTATTTTAAATAATTATTTAGTTTGGCAAGCTGTACGTACATTAACTGAATGTTTATCAAAATCATATCGTGATTCATATAAAGGTTTACGTAAAGCATTAATTGGTTCAGATGGTGGTGAAGAACCATGGCGTTATTGTGTTACAGATACAAATAGTGTATTAGGTTTTGCAATTGGTGCAATGTTTATACGTGAAAAATTTGATGGTAGCTCAAAACCAGAAGCTGAAAATATGATTAATGAAGTACGTAAAGCATTTAAAAAAAATTTAAAAAATTTATTATGGATGGATTTAAATACAATTAAATTAGCTGAAGATAAAGCTGATGCTATTACAGATATGATTGGTTTTCCTGATTATATTAAAAATATAACATTATTGGATAATAAATATAATGAATTAATTATAAATAAAAATGAATATTTTGAAAATAATTTACGTGTTAATATGTATAATTTAAAAAAAAATTTAGAAAAATTAGATGAAATTGTTAATAAAACAAAATGGGGTATGACACCACCAACAGTTAATGCATATTATACACCAACAAAAAATCAAATTGTATTTCCAGCTGGTATATTACAATTACCATTTTATGATATTAATAATCCAAAATGTTTAAATTTTGGTGCAATGGGTGTTGTTATGGGACATGAATTAACACATGCATTTGATGATCAAGGTCGTGAATATGATAAATATGGTAATTTAAATCGTTGGTGGGAAAATAAAAGTATTGCTGCATTTAATAATAAAACACAATGTTTTATTAAACAATATGATAATTATCAAGTAAATGGTCAAAATATTAATGGAAAACAAACATTAGGTATATACTTACTTATATATAGGTATAGAAAAATTAAATGATTTTCGGTTTAATCTAAACTTATATATAATATGAGAGCTGTTCAGAAGCCCAATATGAATGCAGGCGGGCGCAGAATTGGGGCTTTAATCGATAGCGCGTTAACTATATAAATTTTATTAACGCCTAGCGGGAAAAAGCCAGACTTGGCACAATTCTTAGCGTAGATTTTTTTTTTATATATTGGTCAAATTTTGCATAATTTTTATGTGATTTTGCAGAAATTTTTTTTTGCCTCCCAATATTAAAATATTAGTTTATAGCGCTGGCGTTAAATTTTCAACTTGTTGAAAGCTAGCACTATGGCGCGTTTTTTTTTCGCCTAGCGTTAACTGCTATGGTATTTGTGTGTTCGCTTACATTGATTTCCATATAATGTTGGAAACTTTTTTTAAGTTAACGCATACTATGGATTGAAAGCCCCAATTGTGCGCCGGCCTTAAGTATACGCATAAAAACCAAAAATTCAGGAGAAAAATTAAATGATTTATATGATTTGGTGTGTATATAGATCATACAACTCTTTAAGCAGGCTTCAAAATGATATAGTATATACAATTATATACTAACGAAATTTCAAAAAAATAATTAACTTAATCACATTATATGGTTTTCTGACCGGCTCATATATTAATATTTATATATATATATTATAAAATATTTTTTTCGTTTTATTTATTTTTTCATTAAAATTCCATGAATTAACTTCTTAGAATGTATATATATATATATATATATATATATATATATTGCCAAAGATAATATGAAATTAAATTAATATTATGTCATTATTCTAAAAATAAAGTTTTCGGTAAGAAACAGTGTGTGGATATAATCAAAATAAACTGGGAAATCGCACGTAAATCAGAAAGATAACTTTATATATATATATATATATATATATATATATTAAGTGTAATGATTAAATTTTTGTTTCAATATATTAAATTTTAATATATTTTATTTATTAAAAATGAAAAAAATAAACAAAAACGAATAAATATAAAATTATAATTATATATATATATTTATTTAGCATTTTTTTTTTGGATCAGTTATATAAAGTTAAACATATTAAAAATCTTATATTTAATTTATATAATTATATATATATACATTTAATATATATACATATATATATTATTGTGAAATTCTAAAATTAATGTATATAAAGAATAATTTTAAAACATATATGTATATAAAGTAAAATTATATATATAACATCAAGTGTTGGCAATTCGTTTCAATTCCATATTGTATCCACAATTATTAAAATTTAAAATACTCCCGGTCGTAAATTTAGTAAATTTTTATGGTGCTGCTGAACTACCTTCAGTAAATAATTTTATGCTTTTAAGTATATGGTTTTATGTTCAATAAATTATAATAATATTTCAATATGAAAATCAATAGTCAAATATTTTAAATTTTTAACTTAAGACTATTATATATATATATATATATATATATATATATATATAATGTATATCCGTCAATCAAAATTCATTTAATTTTAAAATTTGGTATAACATTACCAGGCATTAATATATATATATATATATATACATAATTATTATATAAGATTAATATATTATATATAATTTAATAATAATAATATAGGTGAAAATATTGCTGATAATGGTGGATTAAAAGCTGCATATTATGCTTATATTAGTTCAAATGAAGATTCAAATTCAAAATCATATCCATTACCAGGCATTAATATGACACATAAACAATTATTTTTTTTATCATTTGCACAGGTAAATTTTTTTTGTATATTATATATATATATATATATATATATATATACATTATATCCTTTAACTATGGACGTGGTAGTAAAATTTTACAACGGCTGATATATTTAAAACCAAATATTTTAATTAGATATTTTAAACTAAAACCAAAAAAAAATATATTTAAAAAAAAAATATTTAATGTTAAAAAATATATTTAAAAAAAAAATGGTGTAACATTTAGTCCAAAGTCTCTGTTTATTATCACGTCCATATATAGTTAAAGGATATAATAAAATTCTCAAAATATATATATATATATATTAAAATAAATATAAAAATATATATATACTTTCTTCCAGTAAATTTGAAAAAAAAAAAATTAATTAAAAAAATTTATTATAAAAATTTTAGCATATATTTATATATATATATATATATATTTTATATATATATATAAAATTTTTTTTTACAAAATTATATATTTTTCATAAAAGGTTTGGTGTTCATCGGTAACAAATGAAGCATCAACATTACAAATTGAAAAAGATCCACATTCACCACCAAAATATCGTGTTATTGGACCATTATCAAATTTAAAAGAATTTTCAGATGAATTTAGATGCCGATTAGGTTCTAGAATGAATCCAAAAAGAAAATGTATTGTATGGTAAAAAAAATAATAATAATTATTATTATTATATATATATATTAATTACATAATATATACATAATGTATAAATTTAAATAAATAAAAAAAAAAAAATATTATATTAAAATTATAAAATTATATAAATAAATAAATAAATAAATATATATTTGGAATAATAAATATAAAATTCTATACAGTGCCGTGCAGATAATTAGAAACGATATCTTAATGTTTCGCAATGTCCCAAAATTATATTTTCCTATCAATGTACTAACTATACTAACATTATTTTATAGTATTTTTTTAATAGTAATGTTCTAAAAAAAAGTCTCGTTAGTATACACATTGATAGAAAAATATAATTTTGGGACATTGTGAAATAATTAAGATATCGTTTCTAATTAGCTGCACGGCACTGTATACGTACATTATATAATATATATTGTCGGTCCCATGCCAAAACCGCGAATGTGCAATATTACAGTTTCGAGAAAATTGCGTTTTAACCTTTGCCGATTTGTGAAATTCTTATATAAGCGATATAGAAATTTTAACATAGGCGATATAGAAATTTTTTAATATTAAAAAAACTACGACGAATTGCACATTTGTGGTTTTTGGCATATTGTAGTAGATTTTGAAATTTTACAATTTCTGGCATTAAAAACTCAATTTCATAAAAAAACGCACATTCGCGGTTTTGGTATGGGACCGACGATAACTAATATTATTATTATTACTATATTATATAAAATATTGAAAAAAAATATTATTGATGTTTTTATATATATATATATATATACAATATATATATATATATAAATAAATATATTTATGTTTTGAAAAAATATCAAATATAATAATATATAAAATATAATAAAATAAAAAAAATACTATAAATTTTAATAGTTTTTGATTTTCTTTAAGTGACATATATATATATATATATGTATATCCTTTTATTTTTCGTATTTTAAATTTAATCCTTTTTCAAAAAAAAAGAAAAACATTTTTTTAAATATATATATATATATATATATATATATATTGTAAATCCTTTTCAAATTATATAATTTTTATCAATAATTATTTATTATAGCATTTTCGAGTCAAAATAGTCTTTTTATATTTCAAATTAGTCTTTTTAATTAAAATCAATTATTAGTCATTTTACAGAAAATTAGTCTTTGTTTAATTTACGGACAACATTTATGAGAATAATTTGAATTTTTTTAAAAAGACTAATTTGAAATTTAAAAAGATCATTTTGACTCGATAATGCTATATATAATTAATGGTAAATTATATCAAATTATTATATGTATATATATATATATTATAATTTGGTAAATAAATTTATATATTTATTTTATTTAATTATAAATAAAAATTATTGATTCTAACCTAACACGTATATTATACACATTAAAAATTATTTCAAATTATTATTTGTCACCAATATAAATAATTATCATTATAAAAATTATATAATTTAACTTATATATATATATATATATATATATATATATATATATATATATATATATATAATAATAACAATTTGGTTTACTTAAAGCACACAAATATATATATATATATATATATGTATATTATTCATTTTAAGATTATATATATATATAATTCCAGATAATTCAAAGTTTAATGTTTATATATATATAGTTAGTTCTGTAATTTAATTTAAACAAATGTTTTTTTTTTTAAATTATATAATAATTTGAAAAATATTTATAAAAAAAATGGATTAATTCATATTTGTGAAAAAAAAGGACTATATAATATTAATTTAATCTCGTAAGATTATTTAGTATATATAACGAATTTATATCATTATAAAATTCGTTATAAATATTCCTATATATATACAAAACTCTTATGGCCACCAGCTAAAGCTGGCATTGTGTTTTGGCCATTAAATAATTAAATATTAAGGAAAAAAAAACTGGCGGGGCTAAATTTTTAATTTTTAAGAAAATAATTATTATATATAATTTATATAGCCACAGTAAATACTATTTAGATATATATATATATATATATATATATATATATATATATATATATATTTTACTATATGCGGTTTAACGTTTTTTTTTTATGATGGGAGGGGTTGGGTTGGAGGCCTAAAGAATTATTTTTTTTCTTCTTTTTGACAACGTTAAATAACAATATATATCAATGAATTGGATTTTAATTAAATTTTTAAAAATGCACAAAATAATATCATAATATTATATATATATATATATATATATATATATATATATATATATATATTATAATATGATTATATAAAATTAAATTTAAATAAATAAAATAAAATAATATTTAAGGATATTTTTATGTTTATATATACATATATATGTATATTTACCGAAATTGCTATAATATATTTTGTTAGAAAGTGTGTAGTATATATATATATATATATATATATATATATATATATATATATCAATTGGTTGGAAGTTGCAGTATATGTATATATAATAATACTGTATATATATATTTGCATTAATATTTCTTTTACATATTATAGTATACATATACATACATAATGTCAATTTTAATGTCATTTTAACTATATATATGTATATATATATATTATTGCATTACAGCAATATATATATATATAAATGGTATCTTAAATTTTTTTACTTGTATAATTTTGAATAAATATCCTGGAACAAATAACGCCATTTAAAAATAACGAATATCTCGTCGATAATTTATATATATATATATATATATATACTACTCTAATTACTAAAATAATCAAATGATCAAATTAATCAAATTTAGTAATCAAATATATATATATATATATATATATATATATATTTTGTTTAAAAATTCAAATATATTATACCAGAGTAACGAATAAAATGTATATGATGGTAAACGAAATAATTAATGACAAAAATTATTATTATTAAATTTTTATTTTTTTTGAATTCATTTATTTTATACATATATAATCAAAATTCCCTAATATATACATTATATATTATATTATTTAATCTACATTATATATATAGATAAAAAGTGCTAATATATATATTATAATATGTTGTAATTTATATTTTAACAAATGATATATAATTTTAATATATATATATATAATAACATAAAATATAGTTTTGAGTGTTTCTTATCTCTAAAAAATAAAAAATTTCCAGAATTTATTATATATATATATATATATATATACATATATACATATATATCGATATATACCTTCCCGCAACGAATGTATTAAGCGACAATATTCGTAAAAATTGCTTTTTTATCATAATCTCGTGTATAAAATTTTTATTAAGCCCCCCAACATTTTGATCTAATTTCAATAATGTTCTATTCCCCAACAACTATAAACGAAGAAATGTATACAAACCTAAATATTATGCGACATATATGGATCTATAAAATCATTTTATCGCGTGAGATTTTCTTTCACCTGATGGACAAAAATATATTAAAATGTCGCTTAATACCATTATTTGCGGGAAGGTATCGATATATTATGTATGTATATATATATATATATATATATATATATATTTAATGTGACTGCATCCATATATATTTTGTATAGTATATAATATAAAAAAAATTCAAATTTATATATATATATATCAAAAATAATGTTGTTAGCTGGTGCTATAACAAGTAGAATAGAAGAATCTCACTAAATTACAAAAGAATAGTGATGAGCCCACTACTCTACTCATCTATATAAACACCACAAAAAAAGAAAGTAACTATAAATTAAGTATATATATATATATACTTAAATTTGAAATATATATATATATATATGTGTACATATATTATGCTGAAGTTTGAAACTAAAAAAAAAAAAAAAATATCCTCCAAAAAAAACAAAAAAAAAATTGATGAAACCATACACACACACACACACTCCAAAAAAAAAAATTAAATACATATTTACACAAAAAAAATTTTTTTAAATTTAATAAATTAAAAATACTTTAATAAAAAAAAATTTATATATTAATTAATTTTTTTTATTTTAATTGAATTTTTTTTAATTTAATTGAATTTTTTTTTATTTTAAATTAATTTTTTTTAATTATTTTTTTTTTAATTCAACTTTATATGATTTTGGGAACTCTGATATTATGATTGTATGATGGTAAGTATATTATATATATGACTATCAATTACTAAAATATTATTATTGAAATTGTTTCCTTTTATAGGTTTCTTATCATATATATATATATATATATATATTTTTTTCTTTCTTACTATTAATGTCTGATATAAATATATATATATATATATACTATATCGCACCTTAAAGTATATATATTATATTTAACTTAAGAATATGTATATATAATTCATATCTCTACACATATATATATATATATATAATGTCATTTCGAGTACTTAACTTATTATTGATACTATCTGAATTTTATCTTATATATATATATATATTTCAATAAGAAAATTCAATGACGAGTCATAGATTTTATTATTTGTTTTTTCAGTATTATATAATTTTTGCAAAATTTCTTTAAGTATCTCTTAATTCGTATATAGAATTAGGGCATACCCCAGGAGCTTTAATTGGTGTTGATGATCAATAATTTAATTATAATTATAATTGAAGGATTCGGAAATTTTATTAACTCCTTTTAATATTAGGTGCCCCCCTGGATATATATATATATATACATATAGGTTTCCCTCGAATAAATAATATATAAGTTTTTGAATCATCATATCTAATTCGAAACATCAGTTGTATTACACTTTAAACGATTTGTTATACATACATACATACTTATACTTGAACGATTATTAACTAAACCGTAATATACTTTGAACGATTCAGTTTGCTTTAAAAAAAAAAAATGCTTGTATAATTAATTCTAATTCTTTTTTAAATATTAAATAAAGGAAATATTATAAAAGTATATATATATATATATATATATATATATATATATCTACTCCATTGCATGCAAAAATTTTATATTTGTATAATTATATATATATATTATATATTTTATAGTATATATATATATATAGGATTCAAATCAATTATAGATGAGCTCGTTAATTACACTAAAAAAAAAAATTATATTGATGATAATAAATAATCAAAAAAAAAAAAAAAATTGATATTACATTTTACGAATATATATATATATATATATATATATATATATAATTCCTATATCAAATATTAAACAAGTATACTGTATAATTATATATGTATGTATATATTTATTCCTAAAAATAAATAATCTTATAAAAAAAAAAAAATTTATTTATAAAAAATAATAAAAAAAAAACATATATAGATTAGAAACATTATCCAGCGATATATAAATGAATAATAATTATTAAAGACACATTAATTCAAAAAAAAAAAATTATATAATATATAATATATAAATTTCAATTCTTTATTTTAAAAAAAAAAAAATTAATATTATTCAAAATTACGAGTACCTATATATACTACACACCTACATAATATCCTATAAATTTCACAATTTATACATAAATATTACAAATATTATTATTTATAGAGTATACTATAATGCATAATGCATAATGCAAATCCAAATCACATTTCAAATTACTCAAATTAGTAAATTATAAATTCACGAAATTTTTTTTGTTCCCCCAATAATGCTATATCATAAATATATGTATATATATATATATATATATATATTTCATATATATATATATATATATAGAATATTGTGGTGCTCGGTGCAGTTTAGTGGATCTAAATTTCAATGAAATATTGTTGTCGAATCGAATCCAATTGAAACATAATAATGATATAACTTTGATATTAATTGATCCTAATAAATGTACATAACCAATTTTCATTATACCTTTGATATTAATAAGTAAAAGTAAATAACAAATTAAATATATAGCTTATTCAGTTTGATATCATTTATTGTTATTCAAATTCCTTTACTTGATTTAATTGTTTCGTTTCATTCATGATTTTCGATGTACCTACATAAATTTTATCTAATTTATTTTTTAAATTATTTTGTTTATATAATAAAATATGAAAAATTATAATTAATGTTTTTTGTATAGTTTCAAATTATTAAATTACCACCTAAATATATGCAATTTTCAAATATATTAATAATTATGCGTTGTATAGTTTGTTCTGATTTTTGTGGGCCAAATTTAATAAATAATTTGAATTTTACTAAAATACTTAGTTAACATAAATTTAGGCTTTATAAAAGTTGTTTGATTGGGTTGACAATTGGATGGTTATGGTAGAATATGTACCCGTTACACAAGTTCCATTTCATGGAGATAAGGTTAACCAAAATCGGAGAATTTTTAAGAAAATTCAAATTTTTGAAAAAAAAAAGCAAGGGGTTAACCTTTTAGGGCAAAAAAACAAAGTTTTTGGTTTTTTCGCTATAATTTGGGCAAATTAAAAGATTTTTCAATTCTGTTTGCATATTCTTGTTACTAATAAAATTCCCCGTCCAACGACACCAAATTCGCCAAAATCGGAGAATTTTTAAGAAAATTCAAATTTTTGAAAAAAAAGCAAGGGGTTAACCTTACTTTTTTTTTTGGCGAAAAAATCAACTTTCTCCGATTTGGGCGATTTTGGTGTCGTTGGACGGGGAATTTGAATTCTAATAAGAATGTCCAAACCAATTCCAAATATCTTGAAATTTGCCCATTTTAGGGCAAAAAAACAAAATTTTTGGTTTTTTCGCTATAATTTGGGCAAATTAAAAGATTTTTCAATTCTGTTTGCATATTCTTGTTACTAATAAAATTCCCCGTCCAACGACACCAAATTCGCCAAAATCGGAGAATTTTTAAGAAAATTCAAATTTTTGAAAAAAAAGCAAGGGGTTAACCTTGTTTTTTTTTTGGCGAAAAAATCAACTTTCTCCGATTTGGGCGATTTTGGTGTCGTTGGACGGGGAATTTGAATTCTAATAAGAATGTCCAAACCAATTCCAAATATCTTGAAATTTGCCCATTTTAGGGCAAAAAAACAAAATTTTTGGTTTTTTCGCTATAATTTGGGCAAATTAAAAGATTTTTCAATTCTGTTTGCATATTCTTGTTACTAATAAAATTCCCCGTCCAACGACACCAAATTCGCCAAAATCGGAGAATTTTTAAGAAAATTCAAATTTTTGAAAAAAAAGCAAGGGGTTAACCTTGCTTTTTTTTTGGCGAAAAAATCAACTTTCTCCGATTTGGGCGATTTTGGTGTCGTTGGACGGGGAATTTGAATTCTAATAAGAATGTCCAAACCAATTCCAAATATCTTGAAATTTGCCCATTTTAGGGCAAAAAAACAAAATTTTTGGTTTTTTCGCTATAATTTGGGCAAATTAAAAGATTTTTCAATTCTGTTTGCATATTCTTGTTACTAATAAAATTCCCCGTCCAACGACACCAAATTCGCCAAAATCGGAGAATTTTTAAGAAAATTCAAATTTTTGAAAAAAAAGCAAGGGGTTAACCTT
>OX457090.1:1840562-1875562 GCA_949752835.1 Empis stercorea
ATTTGGGCAAATTAAAAGATTTTTCAATTCTGTTTGCATATTCTTGTTACTAATAAAATTCCCCGTCCAACGACACCAAATTCGCCAAAATCGGAGAATTTTTAAAAAAATTCAAATTTTTGAAAAAAAAGCAAGGGGTTAACCTTCTTTTTTTTTGGCGAAAAAATCAACTTTCTCCGATTTGGGCGATTTGGTGTCGTTGGACGGGGAATTTGAATTCTAATAAGAATGTCCAAACCAATTCCAAATATCTTGAAATTTGCCCATTTTAGGGCAAAAAAACAAAATTTTTGGTTTTTTCGCTATAATTTGGGCAAATTAAAAGATTTTTCAATTCTGTTTGCATATTCTTGTTACTAATAAAATTCCCCGTCCAACGACACCAAATTCGCCAAAATCGGAGAATTTTTAAAAAAATTCAAATTTTTGAAAAAAAAGCAAGGGGTTAACCTTCTTTTTTTTTTGGCGAAAAAATCAACTTTCTCCGATTTGGGCGATTTTGGTGTCGTTGGACGGGGAATTTGAATTCTAATAAGAATGTCCAAACCAATTCCAAATATCTTGAAATTTGCCCATTTTAGGGCAAAAAACAAAATTTTTGGTTTTTTCGCTATAATTTGGGCAAATTAAAAGATTTTTCAATTCTGTTTGCATATTCTTGTTACTAATAAAATTGCCCGTCCAACGACACCAAATTCGCCAAAATCGGAGAATTTTTAAAAAAATTCAAATTTTTGAAAAAAAAGCAAGGGGTTAACTTCTTTTTTTTTTGGCGAAAAAATCAACTTTCTCCGATTTGGGCGATTTTGGTGTCGTTGGACGGGGAATTTGAATTCTAATAAGAATGTCCAAACCAATTCCAAATATCTTGAAATTTGCCCATTTTAGGGCAAAAAAACAAATTTTTGGTTTTTTCGCTATAATTTGGGCAAATTAAAAGATTTTTCAATTCTGTTTGCATATTCTTGTTACTAATAAAATTCCCCGTCCAACGACACCAAATTCGCCAAAATCGGAGAATTTTTAAGAAAATTCAAATTTTTGAAAAAAAAGCAAGGGGTTAACCTTCTTTTTTTTTTGGCGAAAAAATCAACTTTCTCCGATTTGGGCGATTTTGGTGTCGTTGGACGGGAATTTGAATTCTAATAAGAATGTCCAAACCAATTCCAAATATCTTGAAATTTGCCCATTTTAGGGCAAAAAAACAAAATTTTTGGTTTTTTCGCTATAATTTGGGCAAATTAAAAGATTTTTCAATTCTGTTTGCATATTCTTGTTACTAATAAAATTCCCCGTCCAACGACACCAAATTCGCCAAAATCGGAGAATTTTTAAAAAATTCAAATTTTTGAAAAAAAAGCAAGGGGTTAACCTTCTTTTTTTTTTGGCGAAAAAATCAACTTTCTCCGATTTGGGCGATTTTGGTGTCGTTGGACGGGGAATTTGAATTCTAATAAGAATGTCCAAACCAATTCCAAATATCTTGAAATTTGCCCATTTTAGGGCAAAAAAACAAAATTTTTGGTTTTTTCGCTATAATTTGGGCAAATTAAAAGATTTTTCAATTCTGTTTGCATATTCTTGTTACTAATAAAATTCCCCGTCCAACGACACCAAATTCGCCAAAATCGGAGAATTTTTAAGAATATTAAAATTTTTGAAAAAAAAGCAAGGGGTTAACCTTGCTTTTTTTTTTGGCGAAAAAATCAACTTTCTCCGATTTGGGCGATTTTGGTGTCGTTGGACGGGGAATTTGAATTCTAATAAGAATGTCCAAACCAATTCCAAATATCTTGAAATTTGCCCATTTTAGGGCAAAAAAACAAAATTTTTGGTTTTTTCGCTATAATTTGGGCAAATTAAAAGATTTTTCAATTCTGTTTGCATATTCTTGTTACTAATAAAATTCCCCGTCCAACGACACCAAATTCGCCGAAATCGGAGAATTTTTAAGAAATTCAAATTTTTGAAAAAAAATCAAGGGGTTAACCTTGTTTTTTTTTTGCTCAAAAAGTCTACTTTGGCCGATTTGGGTGAATTTGATGGCGTTGGACGGGGAATTCGAATTCTAAGATTCTGATTATTTAAAATTTGGGTTTACATGGAATAGAAAAGAAGATGATCCACGTCCACTATGTGTTATTTGCCAAGAGTATGCCTCTCGAATATAATTTCCAAAAAATTCTACAAACTCCGGGAAGGTAGGTAATTTAATATAATTTGAGCAATATACCAAAATTTCATACAAAATTCTACCAAAGTAACAGGTAATCAGAAACCCAATATTTAGAAAGTAAATCTAATTTTTATATGAGAGTACACCTAAAAGTATGCCTTGCTAATATAATTTCCAAAAAATTCAACTAACTCCGGGAAGGTAGGCAATTTAATATAATTTGAGTAATATACCAAAATTTCATACAAAATTCAACCAAAGTAACAGGGAATCAGAAATCCAAAATTTAGAAAGTAAATCTAATTTTTTATATAAGAGTACACCTAAAAGTATGCCTTGCTAATATAATTTCCAAAAATTCAACTAACTCCGGGAAGGTAGGCAATTTAATATAATTTGATTAATATACCAAAATTTCATACAAAATTCAACCAAAGTAACAGGGAATCAGAAATCCAAAATTTAGAAAGTATATCTAATTTTTTATATAAGAGTACTCCTAAAAGTATGCCTTGCAAATATAATTTCCAAAAAATTCTAATTTAAGAATACACCTAAAAGTATGCCTCTCCGATATAATTTTAGAAATTTGTACTACCACCGAAAAGTCGGTAATTTAACCGAAATAGCTAATGTATTTCAGAAAACTGAAAGCGTAACGGAGCGTTTGTGAGTTCCGAGCGTTTTGCATGGAATTCCGAGTTACGAATTCCTAGCGTTTTGTATGGAATTCCGAGTTCCGAGTTCCGAGTTCCAAGTGCCAAATTCCGAGCGTTTTGTATGGAATTCCGAGTTCCGAATTTGCGTACGGAATTCCAAAAATTTTATTTTTTCGGAATTCCGTACGCAATTCGGAACTCGGAAATCCATGCGTTATTCGGAACCCGGAATTCCATACGCAATTGTGAACTCGGAACTCGGAGTTCCATACAAAACGCTCGAAACTCGAAGCTCGGAATTCCGTACAAAACGCTCGGAACTCACAAACGCTCCGTTACGCTTTCAGTTTTCTGAAATACATTAGCTATTTCGGTTAAATTACCGACTTTTCGGTGGTAGTACAAATTTCTAAAATTATATCGGAGAGGCATACTTTTAGGTGTATTCTTAAATTAGAATTTTTTGGAAATTATATTTGCAAGGCATACTTTTAGGAGTACTCTTATATAAAAAATTAGATTTACTTTCTAAATTTTGGATTTCTGATTCCCTGTTACTTTGGTGGAATTTTGTATGAAATTTTGGCATATTCCTCAAATTATATTAAATTGCCTACCTTCCCGGAGTTAGTAGAATTTTTTGGAAATTATATTCGAGAGGCATACTTTTAGGTGTACTCTCATATAAAAATTAGATTTACTTTCTAAATTTTGGATTTCTGATTCCCTGTTACTTTGGTGGAATTTTGTATGAAATTTTGGCATATTCCTCAAAATATATTAAATTGCCTACCTTCCCGGAGTTAGCAGAATTTTTTGGAAATTATATTCGAGAGGCATACTTTTAGGTGTACTCTTATATAAAAAAGTAGATTTACTTTCTAAATTTTGGATTTCTGATTCCCTGTTACTTTGGTTGAATTTTGTATGAAATTTTGGTATTTTACTCAAATTATATTAAATTGCCTACCTTCCCGGAGTTAGTAGAATTTTTTGGAAATTATATTAGCAAGGCATACTTTTAGGTGTACTCTTATATAAAAAAGTAGATTTACTTTCTAAATTTTGGATTTCTGATTCCCTGTTACTTTGGTTGAATTTTGTATGAAATTTTGGTATTTTACTCAAATTATATTAAATTGCCTACCTTCCCGGAGTAAGTAGAATTTTTTGGAAATTATATTAGCAAGGCATACTTTTAGGTGTACTCTTATATAAAAAAGTAGATTTACTTTCTAAATTTTGGATTTCTGATTCCCTGTTACTTTGGTTGAATTTTGTATGAAATTTTGACATATTGCTCAAATTATATTAAATTACCTACCATCCCGGAGTTAGTAGAATTTTTTGGAAATTATTTTCGAGAGGCATACTTTTAGGTGTACTCTCATATAAATATTAGATTTACTTTTTAAATTTTAGATTTCTGATTACCTGTTACTTTGGTTGAATTTTGTATGAAATTTTGGTATATTAATCAAATTATATTAAATTACCTACCTTCCCGGAGAGTAGAATTTTTTGGAAATTATATTCGAGAGGCATACTATTAGGTGTACTCTCATATAAAAATTAGATTTACTTTCTAAATTTTGGATTTCTGATTCCCTGTTACTTTGGTTGAATTTTGTATGAAATTTTGGTATGTTAATCAAATTATATTAAATTGCCTACCTTGCCGGAGTTAGTTGAATTTTTTGGAAATTATATTAGCAAGGCATACTTTTAGGTGTACTCTTATATAAAAAATTGGATTTACTTTCTAAATTTTGGATTTCCGATTCCCTGTTACTTTGGTTGAATTTTGTATGAAATTTTGGTATGTTAATCAAATTATATTAAATTGCCTACCTTGCCGGAGTTAGTTGAATTTTTTGGAAATTATATTAGCAAGGCATACTTTTAGGTGTACTCTGATATAAAAAATTGGATTTACTTTCTAAATTTTGGATTTCTGATTCCCTGTTACTTTGGTTGAATTTTGTATGAAATTTTGGTATATTACTCAAATTATATTAAATTGCCTACCTTCCCGGAGTTAGAGAATTTTTTGGAAATTGTATTCGAGAGGCATACTTTTAGGTGTACTCTCATATAAAAATAAGATTTACTTTCTAAATTTTGGATTTCTGATTCCCTGTTACTTTTTGAATTTTGTATGAAATTTTGACATATTACCCAAATTATATTATATTGCCTAACTTTCCAGTGTTAGTAGAATTTTTTTTTAATTATATCGGAGAGGCAAAATTCACCCAAATCGGCCAAAGTTGACTTTTTGAGCAAAAAATTAGTTATAATCTTAAATTTGTATAATCAAATTATTTAAGTGATCACTGTTTAAGTTTATTAATTGTTTGTATTAAGTTTATTTTATTTTATTTTTTAAAATGAATTATTTTATGTATTATTATATTACAAATTGTATTATACCTTGTTTGGTAAATAAATAAATAAATAAATAAAAAAAAACAAGGTTAATTTTCTTTATATTAATTCTTGGTTCTTTTGCTATAAAATGGGCAAATTTAAAGATTTTTCAATTCTGTTTGCATAATCGTGTCCTTAATAAAAGTCCCCGTCGATAGACATCAAATTCACCAAAATCGGAGAATTTTTAAAAAAATTCAAATATATTTATTAAGCAAATAACAAATCCATTGTAAATGTATAAGATCATCAATTTTTTTAAACCAGTTAATAAAAAAATAACAAAACTTTGGGTAAATTTATGAGATCATTTCGTTATATATTTAAACCTATTTAACAATCTATGGTAAATCATATATTTTATACCAAAATTGTGTTAAAAGAAAATATGTATATATGTAAATGTTAGCAAATATCTACAACTACATCATTGTAAATATCCCAAGTTATAACTCAATATGTCATAATTATTTTCTGTTGGAAATAACTAGAGAATAAAAATATAATTTTAATAACGTATTTTATTAATAAAATTATTGAATTTAATATTTATAAATGTTTAAAAACAGAACAAAAAAAATTTATTGTTATAAAAATTAATATATAAATTTTATATTTAAAAATTTCATATGAACAATAATTTTTTTATTTACTTTTTTTTTTCAATTAAATATTATTTTTCTTATTATTTTCAATTTAAACGAATTTTATTAGTTTTACATAATTTCTTATTTCTTAATTTTGACATATGTGACATTATAAAATATGTACCTGGTAATATTAATAATAATATATAAATTTTTAAAAATATCGTCATATCAAATGTAAAATTCCATTTATTTGGTAATTCAATTGAATATAATTTTGTTTCTTCAAAATATGGTATATTTCTTAGCATTATTATACCTTCACATAATATACCTAATGGATACAATGGTATCCATAATGTATATCGTAAATATGTTATTATATAAATATTAATATTTAATATTGTTGTTATATAATAAGGATATCTAAAAAAAAAAAATTATTTTAAATTTTATAATTTATATATAAAAAATATAAAATTAGTCGTTTTTTTTTTGTTTTTTTTCAAAATATTGAACCCATTTTTTTCAAATAGAATTTATGGGCATCTGTTTATTTACAATTTTTTTCACGAAAAAAAACAAACGATTAATTTTAATCTGTGAAAATAATATATATATATAATTAATTTTATTTACCTAAATAGTTCAATAAATGTCCATATTATAAATAAATAAAATATAACTGGTTTTGATTGCATTCTTTGTTCACTATCAATCATTATAAATAATATAAAATTACGACCAGTTATTTGTAAAAATGGTACTAATGCTCCACCTTTTGTATATCCAAATAATGGATGCATTACTTCAAGATATTGTAATAATTGACAAAATTTAAATGCGTTACCAACATTTATATATATATATGGTATTGAATTTATACCATCACGATAATATAATATTGTTATTACAGAAAATATATATAAAAAACCAATAAATTGTGATAAATTATAAAATAATAAATATACTTTTTTAGTTTTTTCTAGAAAGGAGAAAAAAAAAGATTATTAATTTTAATTAATTTAATTTCAAAACAAATATAAATGTTAAAATAATATATATATTGATGATGAATTTTTAAATCAGGATGACACAAAAAAATGTTTTTCAAAATTACATATTTTCTCTTAAAATAGCCTCATATAGAACTAATGAGACATTGTTAAGTAATGCGAAATTCCTAATTTTTTTTTACAATACTAATTGAAATGGTTTGAAATTATAGGCAAAAAGTTTGAATCTGTTAGATTTTTTTCAGATGTTTCATAGTTTCAATTTATATATAGCACCTAAAAATATGCAAAACAAAAAAACATAATTTTAATCTGTGAAAATAATATATATAGAAATTTCTGTGAAAATAATATATATAGAAACGTTGTCAGAAATTTTTATATAGAAAGATTCACCATCAATATTAATATTTGTATACATAAAATAAAAAAATTCTAAACCTTTTACATATCCATATTCTTCTTTATGTAATTTATCATACATATCTGGATAATCTTCCATTATATTTCTTACAGGTTCATCAATATCATCTTCGCTTTTCCATTTATCAAAATCAATTTTTAACCAATGCGGTTTTTGTGGTGTTGTAATTAATCGTGGCCACCAATTATTTAATTTCTTTTTAATAATAACATTTACTCTAGAATCATGTATTACATATGTGGAATTCTGGAAAGAAGATACATATATATAAATAGATAATAATAATAATTTGTTTGTTGATTTTTTTTCTTACATATTCATCAATTTTTGAATAAAAATTCAATACAAATTTATATTCACATAAACCTTTTGCACCAAATCCTTTTGCACTAAAATTTATTGTATTTTCATTTAAATCGACACAAGCATTCTATATTCAAAAATAGGAAAAAAATCAATTTTTTAATTTAAATATAAATTTAACTTACTTTAACTTCCTGTAAATCAATTTTTAATGTAATTAAATTTTCAGTTTGTGCCCAATAAACAAATGGACTTAATTTTTGTCCATAATTATTATTATCCATATTTTGAAAACTACTTTCTTGTTATTTTTTTTTCCCGACACTAAATTTAATTTAATTATAAGAAAACATTATATATGATTGGTCATCATATTCATATGTTGATGGTCTATTATTAAAATATTGATAAAAAAGAATTCCAAATAGTGATAATATAATTGTGGTTAGGGTTGGAAGTTTAAATGTCTTCCCTTCATGCAAAAAATCGTTTCGTCGAAACGTATTAAAAAAAATATTTGTCCGAAATTTTTTTATCGATATTGGCCTTTTTGTATCGATATAGCGATACGACACGGGGTCAGGTATCGATACGAAAATGTTGATATTTACTATTAAAATATCGATATACCAAAATATCGCTATATATATCGCACATCCCTAGTCAAGATCTAGATGCTAACACCGGTGTGGAACGTAACAATTTGACAGCTATGTAGAACGCAACATCGGCAAATGTTTGGAATGCCACAAAACAGCTGATCTGCTGTCGTTTCTTCCTAAAATAAATTTCATAAGTTTTCAAAATTGTCATCATAAAAAAAAAAATCAAAATAGAAAATTATAATTTTGTTATTTTGTTTTGTGTTTTTTATTTTCTTATGTATATATATATTTTATAGTAATTTAGTTAAATTTAAAGTAAATAGATAATAATAGAAACTAAAAATAAGTAAGTAATGAGGTGTGTAACCGTTTAATTTAAAAAAAATAAATATTCTCAAAAAAAAAAAAATCCTGTTTGCTGTCATTACAAAGATTTTTGGTGAACGTTCTTCGTCGCTGTCAGTGACATATATAAAAATGAAATATGATGTTCTGTCTTGTCTTTGGTGTATTTGTTAAAAAAAAAGCTCAAAAATAGTGTCATTATATTTTTTATTCGCATTTATTAATTTTAAGGTAATTTTAATTTTTTTTTATACCTAAATATAAAAAAAAGACAAAAAAAATAAAATGGTATTTTTTTTTGGGAAATTTCCCATAAAAATACTAATTAAAAAATAATTTTACAATCTTTTTTTTTAAAAAAAAAAAGAAGAAAAAAATCCTTTTAGCGCAGCTCTAAAAATACAATAAAAATGTGTTTGTGGTGTGTTGACAGAAAAAATGAAAAATTCAAAAAAAAGAAAAAGAAAAAATAGTTAAAATATGCAGAATAAAAGTTTGTTTTTGAATTAAAATATAATCTCTTAGGAAATCCAGTTTATATACTTCTACACTTTACTTTTTAATGTTATTTACATATCCTCGTGTTAACCAAATACAATTCTACTAAACCGTTTACAAATATTACAAATTTCGAGACACCACCTACTATACTTATTAATTTTTATAAATTAATTCCGAATCGTCAGTTTCTCTGTAAAAGGTTGAAACTATATACAATCTAGTTTTTGTACAATCTAGTCCATATTTTTTCCACAGTTCAAAGAAAAAAAAAATATTACAATTTCTCTGTATAATATTTTTTTTTTTAGTGCTGGTTTCTGTGAAAACAATTTAATTCCATCTTACAAATCATAAACATTAATGTTGCTTTTACAAAATATATAATATGAAATTTATTTTTTTACATCTTTACAGAAATATTTCTTTATAATTGGTTAACCAAACAAAAATATTTTTCGATTACCTCAAAAGTGGTGGAAGTGATTAGTATAATATCTATGTAGCTCTCCTCTTGTAATCCAAGCAAAAAAAAATAATTATAATCATAGTATATATTTAATTCATATTCCTAAATTTCTGTGGTCACAAGCCAAAACGTCTTAAATCGAGTTAAGACCAAATTGATATTTTGGGTTTATTAGATAAAAATGATCCAAGTTTATTATTTGGGCTAATTACGAATGTTCTATCTTTCCTCGTTCAATAATAAGGCTAACTTGAAAAAGTGTCTTAAGTCATTACAATGAGTAATTAATTAAAATACTTAAACGAAAGAGACCAGATGACTTACTCTGAACACTTGAAAGACAATATTATTTTCATTAAACAACAGAGATAATTTTAGTGAACCACTGGGTGATCTAAAAACTTAAAAAAAAAAACTTATAGATTAAGATTTCAAGCTCAAACTAATGGTTGATCCCAGAGACCAGGTTTAGTAAAATAAACAGACATACTGGACAAAAAAAAATCTCATCATACATTTTATACTTAAGACGTTTAGGCTTGTAATCACAGTTTATTGGTGCCTGGTATTCTATATTATATAAAATGATATATATATATATATATATATATTGTAAGGAGTATACTGGTAAGAGTTAAATAAGGAAACTCTTATAGTATTTGTAATTATGTTCCTTCAGTAGGCAATGTCCTTATTATCATTTTAACTAAAGCTGCGCGGCTTTTAATTAATTTTTTAAATAAATTTCTTATAACTTTTTTTTTCTTTACAGGTTTTAAATATTTTAGGCTAGGGATTCATATATATATTTTATAAAAATAATTATATGATATATATGAAATTGATGAAATTCTCATAAATCTAATTTAAATGTAAGTATATATCATTATGGTTTTTTGTTTTTATTGGTAAAATTAATTTGAAATATTATTTTAGAAAACTTCATTGCATTAAGATAAAAATAATAATAAAAAACGTATATACAAGGAATGAGAATGAATCAAGAAATGGAAGATGACGAAAAAGGGTATATTTTTTTTTTTTTTACATGATAATATGCATGTATATGGTGAGGTGGAAATAACAACTAACGAAATAAGGCCTAATAGGTTTTATTTCCCATTCGAAAGGGAAATAAAATCCAGTGATTGAAAAATCCTATATTCTAATGTATTTTTTTTCCGGAAAAGGCATCAAACTTTATGACCAACTTCAAACTTTGTCTGTTAAAAAAAGACATAAAATCAAATGACTTTGTGATCTCATGGAGTGGACAATAAAGTCATTTGGCGATTTTATGTTCTTGGGCGTTATATGTCACCCCTCCGCAAAAAGAGTCATTTCGAATAATTTTTTTCCTACACAATTGAATGTTTTTGGATTTGGTAATAAAGCCTATATAGTTTTTATTTCCTATTTGAATGGGAAATAAGGCCTTACCCTCCTTATAAATACTAATTTTAAATTATATATACATATATATTTATATATATTTATGTGCATTATTTATCTTCAGTAAACTTTTTGTTGGTGGACTTTCATGGGAAACAACACATGATAATTTACAACGTTATTTTTGTCGATTTGGTGATGTTATTGATTGTGTAGTTATGAAAAATAATGAATCTGGTCGTTCTAGAGGATTTGGTTTTGTAACATTTTCAGATCCGAATATTGTTGATAATGTATTACGTAGTGGTCCACATACTTTAGATGGAAGGTAATTATAAATTAAAAAAAAAAAAATTTAAAAGTTAAATATATATATATAAAAATTATGTGTATTATTGTTGTTGTAGAACTATAGATCCAAAACCATGTAATCCAAGAACATTACAAAAACCAAAAAAAAGTGGTGGTTATCCAAAAGTATTTCTTGGTGGTTTACCATCAAATATAACAGAAACAGATTTACGTTTATTTTTTGGACGTTATGGTAAAGTAATGGAAGTTGTTATTATGTATGACCAAGAAAAGAAAAAATCTAGAGGATTTGGTTTTTTATCATTTGAAGATGAACAATCTGTTGATCGTATTACAAATGAACATTTTATTAATTTACATGGTAAACAAGTTGAAATAAAAAAGGCTGAACCACGTGATGGATCACATAATAGTAATAAAATTAATAATATTAATAGCGGAATTAATAGTAATTCTGGTATTGGTATAAATAATAGTGGTTCAGCAGGTGGTGGTGGTGGTGGTGGTAATAATGGTTCAGTTTGTGGTACTGGACAAATTATTGGTAATGATAATAGCCAATGGATTAATCGTAATTCTGGTAGTGGTATACATTCTCAAAGTGGTGGTGGTGGTGGAGGAGGACATGGTGGTGGTAATGGTACTGGTAATAATAATTGTAGTAATAATGGTGCAATGTCTATGATACAAGGACCAAATGGTCAAATTAATGGTCCACCATTAAATATGCAACAACCAATGGGTGCTGGACCAAACATGATGCAAGGATATCAAGGATGGGGTACACCATCACAACAACAACAACAACCACAACAACAACAACAGCAACAACAACAAAATTATGGTTATGGTACACCAAATACAGCTGGTTCATTTCAAGGTTGGGGTGGACCACCACCAACACCACAAGGTCCACCACCACCACATCAATGGAATAATTATGCAACACAACAGACACAAGGATATCAAGGATATGGTAAAAGATTATTTTTTTTTTTTGTCTAAATAATTTTTTTTTTTATTTACTTTTCTTTTGTATCTTTTGGTGTCATGTACAATAATTATTATTTAGCTTCTTCATCTATATCGCCTAAAGATATTTGTAAGTTTTTATTTCAATATTTTTTTTTTTTTTTTGTTTTGTTTTCTTTCATTTTTTTTTTCTAAATTAAATAAAAAATTAAGTAAATTTCATCGTAATAATTCAATAAATTTTAAGGGCCAAGTGGAAATTCTGGTGGTGGTAATTGGAATTCTTGGAATATGCCACAAAATTCTGGAGGAAATGGTGGTGGTGGTGGTGGAGGTATATATTTTTTTATAAAACAAAAATAATTTATAATTTTAATTGTTTTTATTATAATATTGGTAGGTGAAATATATTCTAGACAACAAAATAGTAGTGGTGGTGGTCCACTACCGCCAGGTTCAACTGGACCTAGTGGCTGTGGTGGTGGTGGTGCTGGTGGTGTTGGTATTATACCTTCACATTCTGGTTTATCAAATTCTATTGGTAAAAATTCATCAGATTATGGTGGATATGGAAATACTAGTGGTTATGGTAATTATACAAATGAACAACAAAATTCTTCTTATCTTCCGCGATCGAATTATAATAATGATAATGGTGGCCAACAATCATTTCAAACACAACCATCCCAAGGTAAGGGTTTTTAAAAAAATAATAAAAAAAAAATACGATTAGCATAATAAAATAATAAATGAATGAATTGAAAATTAAATAATAAGGATATTCAGTTGGGGAGGGGGGTGTGGTGAAGGTGATGAGATAAATTTAAAGAGATAAATTTTGAGACACGAAAATTGTTATTAAATTATTTGTTTATTTAATTATCATTATTTAAAAAATAAAGCAAATAGAACAAATAATTTTTTTTTATAGCGTGTGAAAATGAAAAATTAAAAAAAAAAAAAAAATTATTTATATAAATATAGTAAATATAAAAAATAAAAATAATGTTGAATATTTAAAATCTATAAATAAAATATAATATAAATAAATAAACTTATATAAATGTAATAATGTAACTTAGTTAAATAAGTAGATAATTTATATATTTACATAAAATTTATATTATTTTTTCTATTTATATTAAATTTACATTAAATTTTTATTAAATCAGGCTATGTACGCTCTTTTTGGTTTCTGATCATACGTATCGAAACTACAAAATGTATAGGCTCTAAGTTATCAGTTCTTTCTTATGAGATGCAGCTCATATGGGTTGGATATGTTATACCAAATTAAAAATCACAAATTTGAAAAAAATCCTATATATTGGTTAAGAATAATATTTATTAGCAAGGGCCCCATAATTAAAATTAATTATGGGGGGTTTGGTATATAAAATCCCGAAATACGGAAAACCTAAATTTCATATTTTATCGAAGAGCAAAAAAATATTTTGGAAAACCAAATCAATGCAGATTTAGATATTTCCGCATTCCCCGTTAAATATACAATTTATGTTAATTGAAATATTGTCATTACAATTATCTTTTATGCGGGTGGCGGGGTATTAAAATATTTTTTAGGTTAAATTGAAATTTAACTCTTTTTTGTCAAAACTTATGGCTGCTCAGATCCAAATTTCATATATTATCGCTCAGACCAATTTAGACAGTACCTTTTTTCTAGTTATAGGTTTTTTTTTTTGGGGATTTTCGGTATCCTCCCACAGCCCATGTAACTCAGACAATGTTTTATTTTATTTTTATTTATTTTTTTTTGCTAATTTTATAAATTATTTATTTTTTATTTATTTTTCGTTTTTTTTTTAGCTCGTTCATTCAGTCCAATGTCTTGAGATTGCAAAAAAAAAAAAAAAAATGTTGAAAACAAATTAAGTTCATTTTGTTGTTGTTTTTTAAGTCTTCTAATTTTGTTATATCATAATTTTTTTTAAGTTTGTACGGAGGAAAGAAGCAGAAAAAAAAAAATCGTTTAATAATTATAATCATTTTTTGTGTGGTTACACACATGTACATTGACATTATAAGAAAAAAAAAATTATTTATTAATTTCATTTAAAATATCGTATATATGTAATTTAAGTTATATGATTTATATATATTGTTATAGTCAATTTTGTATATTAAAAAATTGTATTTTTTTTTTTTTTTAAATAAAACTTTTAAATTATAATTATTAATAAATCCGATAGAGATCTCTGAGGCCGACGGTTTAAAAAAAATAATCTCTAAATAAATAAATAAATTTTTTATTTTAATCAAACTATTAACTATGAGGGACAGGAAAGAAACGATATATATTTTGGAATGTATATATATATATATATATATATATATATATATATTTCATTACAATTAAAAAAAAATACAAAATCAAATTTTAGGAAAAAATATGATATAAAAATTTTATTTAAGATTTACGATAACGAAAAACTAGATTACAAAAAAATTATATTAATTAATTAATTAAAAATTATATTAAATAAATCTTTCAATTTTTATAAATAACATTTTCGGATCTCAAATTCGACTTTTTTCAATTTGAATTCATTTTTTTTTTATTTCAAATTTGACTTTTTTCGGGTCATCAAATTCGTTTTTTTTTTTTTCGGGTCAAATTCAATCACAATCTTTTTTTAATTTTCAAATTCTTTGTCCCGAAAATGTGAATTTGTCCCGAAAATGTTATCATTATATATACATATATATATATACATGCATATTATGTACAATTCTTTTTATATTTTTAATTCTGTTTTTTTTTTTTACATTTTGTTGTTGTTGTTGTTAATGTTTAAAATTATGTAAGAATAAAATTAATATATAAAAAAAAAAAAAACATAAATATAATAAAATATCGAAATAAGTATATTTATTTTAAGCGTTTTTTTTTTTAACAACAAAAAAAAAAAAATTTATTAAGAATAAAAATTAAATATAGAAATTAATTTAAATTTTTTTTTTTTTTGGTACAGTAAAAAAAAATGTTTTTGTAGAATTTCCAAAAATTAAATTATGTAATTGTTTTTTTTTTTTTTTTGTCTATTTTTTAATTAAAAATACAAAATTTTACTATATATATATATATATATATATGTATAAAAAAAAATTGATATTAAATTTAACAAAAATATAATATATATATATAATTAACTATAAAAAATATTAAAATTCTATTTGATAAATAAATAAAAATAATAATAATAATAAGAAAAAATTATTAACATAAATTTTTCAAAAAAAAAAAAATTAATTATATTACATATATAAAATATAATTCATAAATAAAATTAATTATCACACGATTTCGGATTTGTTTTTAAATATTTTTTTTTTTTTTTAAATAAATAAGTAAAAAATTAATTATAAATATTTAAATAAAATTAAATTTAATATTATAAAATAAATAAGTATAATATATATATATATATATATAAATAAAAAAAAATACATAAATTAGTGAAATTAACTTTAATGTTTATATAAATATTTAAAATTAAATACAAAAAAAAAACAAAAAAAAAAAATGTCGTATAAAAATGTTTTTATCATAAAGTTATAAATTTTTAAAATATATTAAATAAATTAAATTTAAATTTAGAACAAAATTTATCTTGTAATAATTTCCTTTCACATACAATTATTTCAATTTTCTTGTTTTCTTTATGTTTTGTGACTAATATAAAAAGAAAATTTATAAAATGTATAAAAAAAAAAATTTTTTTTTGTTTTTTTTTTATTTTTTAGAAAATATTAAAAAAAAAAAAAATTTTTTTTAAAATAAATAAATATTATTAAAAAAAAATTGTGCAAAAAAAAAAAATACTTTATTTAACACTTTACGCAATACTAAAATGTCAAATTTCAACAAAACTGTGATACCCATACAAGAAGGATTATCTATGATTTTTAAAAAAATATACTTTGCTAAGTAATGCAAAATGAAAATATTCCTTACAAAGAAAATTATCCATGGTAATATATCCCGTGCAATTGACAATATGTTGTTCTTTTCGCACATATTAAATTGTGCATAAGAAATAGAATCTTTCGGTCTATTTTTCCTGCACAAGCGACAAATTTTCATCATTAAAATCCAGCATTACGCGGGTATTAAAATATTTTTTAGGTTGGAATGAAATTTAACTCTTGTCAAAATTTATAGACGATCAGACTGTGATGAAATTTTGACATATAAGAGTTAAATTTTGGGCGCGCCTATAAAAGGTGAATTTGCTTGTCAAAATTTACAATTTTAACCAAAATTTATAACCAATTTAGACAGGCCATAAGATATATATTAGTGGCAGGAAAATAGGGGCATTTCATCCATTAATTATTTATTTTATATAAGAAATATATATTAATATAAATGGAAACTAGTTAGTTGTCAAATTTAGTGTTTTCTTTCAAATTTAATTTGGGGTAGGTATACTTCAAAACAAAGAAATAATAGGGTACTTTACGAAATAAGTTTGAGAAACATTGCGCTATAAAGAGTCTTATTATATTTGATTTACAATAAACGATAAAAATGCCATAATATTATTTGGCTTCCATTAAATAATAAATATAAATCACCTTAACTTAAATAAAATTATGAAAAACAATTTATCAAATAGAAATAATTTATTTAATTTAACATAAATTTTAATTAATTTATCAATAAAAAGAAATATATTTATATATATATATATTTAATATTGTTATATATAGTGGTAGAAAACGGGGTACTGGAACCTTTATGGGTGAACTGTTTGTATTCGTCATCTAATTTCTGTGGATTCATTTGATATAAATTAAAAAATAAATATTCTCATCATTTTAGCAGGAATTTCGTCTATTTTAGATTTAGTTTTACTCTATACATTAATTAATATAATGATAATCTATTATATACCATAATATAGTTTAGTAAATTAAATTTTGATAACAAATATTGATTTTTTTTTTCATTTTTTTTTCTGTTTTTTTTCTTTCTTTTTTTTTGAAAATATATAAAATAATTTGAATAAATTTTCTGAATATTTTAAATGAAATTCTTTGGAATTTTGATTTTGGTTTTAATATTAATATTATTATTATTATTATTTTTGTTCAATTTGAATTAATTTATTGATGAAGAAGATATAATATTGGTAAAATCATCGATCACAACATCCAATTATTCTTAATCAAAATTATTAACTGGTAACATAAATTTATCTCTAGTTGTTGTTGTTGTTGTTGTCATAAATTGTGTCAAAGGATTATTATTATGATTTTGATTTTGTAATATAATTCCATTTGTGCCATGTAATCTAAAATATATAAATATATATATATAAATATATGTAAGTAGTAAGTAAAACCATTTTCAGATTAAATTAGTAGACGTTTTCCAAAAAATATTTTTTATAAACGTTTTTCTTCGAAAATTGTACCATAAATATTGCACAAATTAGTTTTAATACTAAATATTTTACGAAAAAATTTAGTTAGTATTTAAATCAAATTTGAAAAAATGTTAACAAATTCATTTTGAAAATTGATTAAAATTCAATTTGGAAAAATGTTTAATGTCTCTGGTTTTCACTCGCTTCTTATGAGCCGCAACTAAGTTAGCCACAGATATTTAACCAATAGGAATGCACCAAATTTCTGCAGCTCATAAAGCACGACTATAGGGAAAATGTGATTCAAGAAAGCCACAGCCGCATTTTGACATTCAAGATTATTATGTGAAATTATTTAAAATTATCTATAAAAAAATTTGAACAGAAAATTTGAAATTTTGAATTTGAAAATATCAACATTTTTTATTATAATTTTTTTAATTTAACGTCAAATTAACTGTGACAACTGTAAATCATCTACAGCTCACGAGCCTGATTTTTGACTGTGGCTAACTTAGTCGTGGCCCATCAGACGCAAGTGAAAAGCATGTATTATTCATTTTGAAAAACATCTACTAATATTGAATCTATGAAAATGGTATCCGTAATTATACCTTTGGTCGTAATCTGATGATCTGTTATTATCTATTATTGGTATTCGATAATTTTCATAATTTTGTCTAAATAATTTAGCTGATGTATTTTTTGATAATGATATTGATTTCTCTAAAGATACCGGGGGACAAGACCATATATCCTAAAGTTCATATATGTATATACAAAATAATTTATATAATAAAACAAAAATTACAATTTGAAATTAATTTTACTTATATGTACATATTTATATGTACATATTTATATGTTAATGGAAATTTTCTATAGGTGAATTAATTTTTATATATTTATAATAAAATTAACCTGTATTTTAGGTGATGAATAATTATCATTGCCATATGTCGGTGAACTCGAGATTGATCCAGGGTGGACAGTTCTGTAATGTATATCTGTTTTTTTTTTTTTTTTTGTTTGGTTTTGGGTTTTGGTTTTTGATTTTTTTTAATGTATAATAAAAGAAATTAATAAATTTTTTAATTTATTTTGTAATTTGTAATAGTAAGTAAAATAATTATATAAATTTAATTCACAATATTATATTATTAATTTTAAGTATAAAAGTTTATTAAATAATTTATAAAAAATTTAAATAAAATTAATTAAAAATTGAATGAAAAAAAAATTGAAAAATTAGATATTAAAAATATGAGAGATAAAATATAGAAAATTTTGTTTGATGTTAATTAAAAATATTTTTTATTATAGTATAAAAAGAAATAAATTTCCAAAAAAAAAAAACATAATTACTTACAAGTCTAGAATTAGGTTTTCAAAATTTATAGTTAAAAAATAAAATAAAATTATCATATCTCATTATAGCAAATTTGAATTTTTCTATTTCAAATAACGAATAATTGCAACAACAATGCAAAATGCATTTAATTCAAAATGCACATTAATAATTATAATTGCATTGTTTGTAATCAATGACAATTTGGATGAATTGAATTATTTTTATTTATTATATATAATAATAATTAATAAACGTATATCTTGTACGAATTTGTCGTTTTCGATGAACTGTTATTTTCGACGAATTATGGTTTTCGATTATTTGTATTTCGACAAATTATCATGGAACCATTAATTTCACCCATTTTTTTAGATTTTTTTTTTTTTTGTAAAATTCTTTAAATTATTATTAAATTGATTTATAATTTCTGGTTTATAAATATTTATGATGGGTATAACAATACATAAATTACAAAATTACGAATTCATTTTCGATTTCGGTGTTTACATTTAATTTTTTAAATATTGAAAATAAACATTTAAGTTTATGTTTATACTATTCGTATATATATATATATATATATATATATAAATAATAAATAGATCAATTATTTTATAGAATAATTTTTAAACAGAATTTTTATTTAAGAAATATTTTTATAAACAATTGTCATTATTATTATTTTATTTAGTATAAAAATTAGAAATAAATAAATAAGAATATTATAAATAATTTTGTTTATTTATAGCATCATAAAAAAAAAATATATGAATGGTATTTGGGTGTTATATTTATATAGAATTGTTTAGTTTGGTATTTGCGTTTTGCCATGTCAAAATATAGATAGTTTTTTCCACATATGGATATGATATACTAATACTCGTATAAATATTTATTTTTGTTGTTTATTTAAATACGATCGAGAGAACCTATATTGTTCCTTTAAGTCCTTGAACCATTTAATCACCATTTACTTAATACCATTTTATCATATGGGTCCTCCTCTATACTTAATCCTGGACAGTAATATAACAGTCTCAATTTTTGGGTTTGTACTGTGTCAGTTTTTGGGGTTTGTACAGTCTCAGTTTTTGGTTTTGTACAGTCTCAGTTTTTGGGCTTGTACAGTCTCAGGTTTTAGCTTTGTACAGTCTCAGTTTTTGGGCTTGTGCAGTCTTACTTTTTGGGTTTGTACAGTCTCACTTTTTGGGGTTTGTAAAGTCTCAGTTTTTAGCTTTGTACAGTCTCAGTTTTTGGGCTTGTTCAGTCTTACTTTTTGGGTTTGTACAGTCTCACTTTTTGGGTTTGTACAGTACAGTCTCACTTTTTGGGTTTGTGCAGTCTCAGTTTTTGGGCTTGTACAGTCTCAGTTTTTGGTTTTGTATAGTCCCAGTTTTTGGGTTAGTTAACACATTGGCATCGGGAATCGAGAATTCTCGTTTTATAACAAGTACGTGCTGCTTTGGTGATAAATTCTGATATAACGTGATTTTAAATATATAAATTTGTAGCTTATGAAATTTGTTATTAAAATACCCCGTTTTATAGAAAAGTTGTAGAAAAAATGCCCGATGATGCCACTGTATTAACAATGACATCGACATATGTCTTGTATGCATATGTGTCTGATATCGTCTTTGATGGCGATTTGAACCTTTTTTTGCTGGTTTTTTATCTTATATATTTTTTGAGATATGTTAATTTTATTTCTATTTGTTTAAAGTAAAAAAGAATGAAAATAAATTTAATGCATGCAAACTATTCAAGACTTCTAGAAACTTTTATTTATCAAATTGAATAGAAAAAAAGAAGAAAAAAGAAAAAAAGAAAAAAAAAAAATTAAAATTTTCTTACTGTGATTGAAAGTTGCATGATAAAAATCCACCATTATTATTACTACCATCAATATTATTCGAACCACCACCATTACTACTACTACAATTTCCACCATTATTATTATTATTACTGTTGTTGCTGTTATTATTATTATTGCCACCATTTCCTCCACTACTACTATTATTTATTCCACTATTATTATTATTACTGTTACCATTATTATTATTATTATTATTATTATTGCTATTATTGCTATTATTTATATTATTATTGCCACAACCATTATTACTACCTGGACTTTGTTGACTGTTATTACATATTTGTGAATTTGGTGATGATGATGGTTCATATTTTCTTGGTCTACCACGTGATAAATGACGTCTTTTAACAAATTCATTATCATCAACCATCCAAAATGAACCAAAATCATCTTCATATCTTACGAAACATTTATGTAATGATAAATTTGTACGAATTGCGTTCTATGTATATATTAAAAAAAAATTTTTTTTGTATTATTATTTTCAATATTCATTTATTTATTTTTTCGGACGCCATTTTGTTTGTTATATAATATTAAAATTACAAGCAAAAAACAAAAAAAAAAAAACAACAAAATAAAGAAAATAACCGTCATTTTGTTATAAATATATAAAATATAAGTAAGTAGTAGTAGTAGTTAGGGAGTAAAGGTAGCCATTATTATTATTATTATTATTATGTAATGTCGGACGCCATTTTGTTTGTTATTGGTTTATTTTTTGTTGTTGTTGTAGTAGAAGTTTTTTTGTTTTTTGTTTTTGTTATTATTTTATTTATAATATTTTTGCAGCAGAGATGAGATTTTTTGTTTGTTTAAATAAACAGAAATAGAAACAAAAAGAGAAAAAAAAAGTATATATATATATAAAAAAGATAGTTAAAAAAGTGACAAAAATAAAACAAAAAAAAAAAAATAGAAATATAAAATATTATATAGAATTATTATTTTGATTATTTTTAAAATTTTAATTTTTAATATTAAAATATTATTTATTAAAATTAAATTTAAAATTAAATAGAAATTATTTTTTTGTAAAAAAAAAAAAATTATTTTAAATATTTATAATTATTTAATTAATTAATATAAATATATATATATATATAAAAATAGTAAATAGAAATTGGGTTTTTATTAGTAATATTAAAAGTGAAAATTTTGTTATATAAGTAAATAAGCAAAAATATTTTATAATATAATAAAAACTACATATTTATAAATTATATACATAAAAATTCAGAATAATAAAAATATATAAAATATAAATGTATTATAAGAAAAATTAAACAAACAAAAACGAAATCTAAAATTTCAAGTTAAAAAGTCACTAATTTTGACATTTATATTATATTATATATTATATAGTCTATAATATTCAACAAACTATATTATACTAGAAGCCTAAAGATGTTATGTGTTCATATTATAATCTATGTTCCAACATCTGACAGCAAATCTGGGGTAAAATGACAGTTGTTGACGGACATAAATTTAATAATTAATCCCATGTACTATTTGGTGTAATAATAAAAGTCGTGATGTCATTAGTGCTTAATTACTAAATTTATATCCTGTCATTTGTGTCATTTTACCCCAAATGTCAACTGTCATTTTACCCCAGATTTGCTGTCAGATGTTGGATCATAAGAATATATAGAAATATGAAAAGTCAATTACATTTCGTTCTCAATTATATGCATACCTCAAACTTTGCAAACTCTATTAGTATGGTCAATGGACCAATTAGTCCATTTAATAAATTTGCAAATATATATACACGTTTCGTATATTCTAAAATAAGTGCTTTTTATATTTGTTTACATCATCAGACGGACCAGATTGGACAGAAAGTAAGAAATTAGTCATTGTCCAATTAAAATTAGTCTTTTTCCCAAATCGAAATAATCATTTTCCAATTAAAATTAGTCATTTCCCAAATCCAAATAATCATTTTCCAATTAAAATTAGTCATTTCCCAAATCCAAATAATCATTTTCCAATTAAAATTAGTCTTTTCCTAAATCGAAATAATCATTTTCCAATTAAAATTAGTCATTTTCCCATTAACATTAGTCATTTTCCAATTACAATTAGTCTTTTCCTAAATCCAAATAATCATTTTCCAATTACAATTAGTCTTTTCCCAAATCGAAATAATCATTTTCCAATTAAAATTAGTCTTTTCCCAAATCGAAATAATCATTTTCCAATTAAAATTAGTCATTTTCCCATTAACATTAGTCATTTTCCAATTACAATTAGTCTTTTCCTAAATCCAAATAATCATTTTCCAATTACAATTAGTCTTTTCCCAAATCGAAATAATCATTTTCCAATTAAAATTAGTCTTTTCCCAAATCGAAATAATCATTTTCCAATTAAAATTAGTCATTTTCCCAAATCAAAAATTGTATTTATTATCCTGTCACGCCAGCAACTTTTAAAATCGTCCAATAGTTTATTTTTTCATTTTCGTTTTTAATATATATTTATTTCATGCAATTTATTATATATTTTTAGATATAAAAAATATAGCAAATAGAAAAAGAAATTTAAAATTTAATTTCAAAACTATAGAATTTTGTGAATTTAAAAAAAAGATAGAAATTATTGTTTAAAAAAATTATTTCAAAATATTATATATGTAAGTAGTTAAAAATGATTTAATTTAAAATATTTTATATTGTTAATTAATTTTATTCAAAAAAAATATATATATGTATATAAAGAAAATGGAAAATGGTATATATTTAGAGAGATGAGAGATAAGAGAGAGCGAGAGATATATATATATATAAAAAAAGGTAAATTATTAATTTTATATTAAATATATATAGAAAAAATATTAAAAGTAGATGGAAAAAGTTCGACAAAAATTAAAAATTCATTTTTTTTTTTTTGTGAAAAATTAATTTTTGACGCATAAAAAATTTATTATTATATTATATATGTATATATGGTATCCATGTTTCTTATTATTATTATTATTATTAATAATTATTGTAGACGTACCCAAATGTTGGACTACCAGATATTGAAAGTGCTGCTGCTGCTGTTGATCTTTGTGGACGTCTTTTATAAAATTCAACTTCATCAACTGTCCAAACAGCACCCTTAACATTTTCAACTCTCATGAAACATTTGTGTAGTGATAAATTATGTCGTACAGCATTCTGAATTATTTTTTGTTAGTTTTTTTTTTTTTTTATTTATTATTTTAATTTTAATTTAATAAATAAATAAAATGAATTTTTAAATGTTTTGTTTTTTTTTTTTGTACTTGAAATTTTGAGGTTATTTACTATATAATGTAGAGGTATGTATGTATTTTTTTGTTTATTTTTTTTTGTTTATTCGCAATGTTGCAAAACGTAACGAAATAACGAAATTGAATTTGATAGAATATTGTTATACGAAACGTTATAAATTTCCGTTTACCGAAACGTTATAAATTTCCGTTTAAATACCGTTTCGCAAAACGAAACGCTATAATACTTTTTTTTGTTTTTGCGTTACATCGAAAATCCTATATAAATATTGAATTTTCGAATATGGCTTTAGTGTGATCTTTTACTCCGTGTATTGGCATAAGTGCAGAGATGTTCAAATATAGTTATTGAACATTACGTTTGTGTCACTGCCATCAAAATCTTTGAAATTATTCCTCAACATTTACATAATTTTTGATAAAATTAATTGATATTTACCAATTACCAATTTGAATGAGTCCAACATGAATTCTATGCCATACAAAGTGATGCACGCAATTGTGTGCTGACTCAAAGGGTTAATTAATTATTAATTAATAATGAATAATATTTAATTACTAATTATTAAAACTTCATTATTTATTTATTTCTATTTTATTTAGTTTAGCAAGAGCAGCGCGTACTAGGCTTTTGATTTAATATTATTTAAATAATTTCATTCGATAACAAAATATACAAATCGAATGAAATTTATCGTTTGATACTCGATCAATCGTGTATGATAGAATCCCAAAAAGGAAATTTATCGGTAGATTTCGATATCGTTTACTCGATATCGACTCAGAGAACTCGACCCCTGATAACATTATAACGTAACGAAATATTTTTTTTTTTCGTTATTTTAACGATACTCATAACGTTACAGAATTTAACAATTCCGTTTCAAAACGAAACACGCTTAACGCTTATGAAAAATATTTCCGTTTTGGAACGCTTTGCAACAATTGAGATTATATTGAAACATTATTATTCCTATAAAAAAAATTATTTTGAGCTTTAATATAATATCCTCAGAGAAATTTGAACTAAATAAATTATATTATATTATATAATGCCTTAAACACTATAAACATAACCTCTAAAAGGGTATATTTTTGACTGTATATATATATTTATTCTTCGTCATATCGTTAATTCCTTAATTTCTCTTATATGTGGGGCATATATAGGACGATTCCTTGATTCTCTCATATGGGGCATATATATATATAGGACGACCATCTAAATGATTGTATGTAATTCAAAGACTATATTATAAAAATTGAACTTTTACATAATACGAGTATAGCTATATATATAAAAATTTATATATTCCGGACTATATAAATTCCTCTGTAAGAGAAGAAACTATATATAAATATTAATTTATATGGAAAACAATATATTTGGCTATTATATATGCGAACTTTTAATATATATATATATAATGTATATACATTATATATATACTAATGTATATAGTGAATCAATTTTATGTTGTCCACCTTCCATACCACCCAAAATTGTATCTTGATCTCACTATTGAATATTTTTGCCTAATCCTAGAAACATTTTTCTATAAAATATTATAAAGAATAATTTTTCTAAATATATTTTCATATTTACAAAATATAGAACAACAATATACAAATTTCAAAGGAAATACCAAAAAAAAAAAAAAAAATTTCATAACACAATTTAACTATATATACTATTATATATATGTACAGAGAAAAAATAAGGAAATCCCTTACAATTTTCAAATTATATTAAAATAAATCAAAAATAAATCAAAAATAAAGAAGATAATTTACAAATTAAATTAAACAAAAAATTTCTTGAAAATTAATTAATAAAATAAATGAAACACGAAATGTTTTATTTATAATTACACTCTGATATGAGTGACTGGCTCATTATTCTCAAGAATGCACTTCTTCTTAAGCCGCATCTGTATATAACCGAACGAACGATGTGTGGACGCCGAACAAACGAATATTTTATTCATTTTTTCTGAATCGCACAGCAAACGTTCGTTTTTCGCTGTAGATTCGTATATAGGTATAGCGAATGTTCGTTCGTTGTAAAATTCACTGTTGGTCCGAATGTAAATTCAATATTTTTTTTTTTTTTGTTTTGTGGTTTTTGAAAATTGCGAAAAAAAATTACCATTAAATATTTTATCATATTCCGCTAGCCGTTCGCTTAATTTCTCTTATCACCGAACGTTGGTTCGACCAAACATTCGCAAGTAAAACGGAACGAACGAACGTTCGCTTGTCATTCGGCTATCCATTTCGAATTCTCAACGAACGTTCGATTATATGTGGACCCGGCGGCTTCAGACAATTCTTATTAAGGCTCAAGTGTAAGTCTTCTGAAGCAACAGCCGCCGCCATCTGTGATATGAAGATATATGCTAGTAGACCCTTGAGAAGAATTGTCTGAGAAGAATGAACCTAGCACCACTCCAATAATATATTTATTATTTAGTTTACAAGACCAAAATGAACTTAATACAACATTAAAATAGATTATGACCTAAAGTCCCCCATATATAATGTAAAAGGTAAAAGCCCAAACACAAAAATAATAGACTTTATATGGCTCATATATATATGGAATTAAAAGGTCAAATTATGTTGTTCTTTTTTTTTGTGTTATGGGTGTTAGTTCATTTTGGACGCTTATAGAGTAATAAAAAGTAATAATTTTTTGGTTCAACATAATTATAACGAGTTATATATAAAACAATTCGCTTTTCATATATATATATATATATATATATATACAACACTATTTTTAAATTAGTATAAAATTCAATTAATATTTTTCTATATATAATATTTTGTACACAAATTTTATATATATATATATACAAAATATTAAACTATATATATATAATATATATATATATTTAGTAAATTTTATTGATTATTTTATTTATTTTTTTCTTATATTTAATTATTAAAATTTAATTATAATTAATATTATAATATAATTAATTTTGTTTAATAAGATAATATTAAAATTTACCTTCCATGTAGCTGCATTACGTCGAAAATAGCAAAATGTATTTTGAAACCAATTATAGATTTCATTTAATGTTAATTGTTTATCTGGTGATTCAATTATAGACTACAAATATAAATAAGTAAAATAATAATAATAATAATAATAATAAATCAAAAATAATGTAATCATATTTAAAGATCAAATACTAAGGATCGGAACGGCATAAAAGATTACAACAGAAAAATCTTCCTTTTCTATAATAAAAAATCTTCGCAACATTAACAAAATCTATATTTTTAATGATACAAGATTATGGTATAGAGAGTATCCTTAGTATTTGCCCTCTATAAAGTCTTCTCCTTTTTTTTTCACTTACTTGTCTAATTAATGATGCATATGTAAAAGGTGGTCGAACATCAGCATTTTTATAAAATTCACGATTTCGTTGTATTTCTATAAAAAATAAATTAATAAAAATTCATATATATTTTTTTTTTTGAAATTATCATCTTTATTTGCATATACATGTGTACAGTTGCTCACAAAATTATCCGGCCATTTTTTTTCTTCAGTAGAATTAATCTTAAGACTTTTAAAGTTTTAAATATCCAGAAAACAAATAATCAAATTTTTTTTTAACATTATTTATTCTTGTAATTTATAATCCAATCATATAGAAATATCAAAATTAAATATACTTCAGAAATAAATCGACAACCAAACATAATTAAGTACATAATTCGGAAATGCAATTTTTCTCGAATGACGCACTATTTGGAAACTATTTGGTAACTAAACTTACTTTGGGGAAGTCCCCCGTATGCATACACACTTAGTGGCCGACTTTAGTGTCAATTGTTTTATGAGTTGGGACAGCTATGTAAGTTTTTCTGATAATTAATTCATTTTTCTAATATGTTTTTCTTAGTATTATAAAGTGCATTAGTAAAGGCTTTTTATAGCCAATATGAAAAAAAATACTTAATTGAAAATTAAGTGAAAAACATTAAATATTTTGAACCAAGTAGGGTGGCCGGATACTTTTGTGAGCAACTGTATGGTATGGTACATACATATATATTTTACATATATTTTATAAAAAAAAATGTTTGTTTGTTTTTTTATATTTACATAATATTCAAAATATTTCTAAAATAAAATAAAATGAATAAATTATTAAATATATGAATAAATAAAATATTACAATAAAAAAAAAAAAAAAAAACATTTGCCATAAATTCCATCGTATATTAAAAAATATTTAAACACCTTGAATTTTATAGAAATTATAATAATAAATTTTTTTTTTGGTATACATAAACAAATTATTATTAAAATCAACAAAAAGCATAAGAATACAAAACATAAATAAACAAAAATATACACAAAAAAAAAAAAAAAAAAATTATATTTATTAATATTTTTTTTTTTGATACACGATCATTTACGATAAAATAAACTTTTTGCAATCTATAAAAATTTTACAAACGAAAAACAAAATAAATTTCAAAAAAATTATAACAAAAACAAGAAAAAAAAAAAAAAAAATATGAAATTTTAAATAAATAAACATTTTTTTTTTTTTTAGTAAACAAAAATATTATAGACACAATTAAAAATAAAATATATATTTTCCCAATTGTTTCTATTTAAGATAGCATATTATAATTTATTATAAAACACATTTTCATCCTTCTTCCCCCCTACTACTATTTAGTTTATAGAATAATTTAGAAGAGTTACATATATATTCGATAGCATGACATTTAATCGGAAAATGGCAATTCATTGCAAAACAAAACAATATTACGTCGAAATGAAAGATGAAATTTTGTAATATATTCTCATTAAATAATAAGAGTGTTGTTAAATAATGCTTTATGAAAGCAGTGATGCCCAAAGCCCAAACTAAGGTCCGCGAGCCAAATCTGTACCCGACAGCCTCAATTCGTTGGAAAATCACAAAAAAACTTGCTGCGATTAAAGTATCATTACAGAGTAATGCTAACATTGTATACTGCAATACTTTCCACAAAAGTAATTATATATTATGTTCATTTTAATTACGCATTACTTGATGGTGTAAATGCATTACACCAACCAAAAGTATTGAAATTTTTGAATTACTATATACTATATACATTACATTTTATGGTAAAAGTACTTTGAAGTACATATATTTCTAAGTAATAATACCATGAAGTAAAAAGTATTTCAAACAAAATACTTCAAAGTATATACTTCATAAAATGTATAAAGTAATTTTGTAATGCAAGTATAGTAATTGAAAAAAATTTTCATTACTTTTGGTGTAATGCATTATACTCCATTACCCAGTATATATAGTATTGTGTAATTAAAATATTTAAGTATATACGACATTACACACAAGTAAATGCAATTAAGGAATTCAATTTGAATTATTTGATACTGTTGGTATAATGCTTCGCTAATGCAGTACAAAAAATAATAATGCGCATTATTTAACAAACTCTGATATATAATTAATAAACGTATATAGTTCATTTATAGCCTTTTGTACGAATTGTCGTTTTCAGGTAAATTACTACTATTTTCGACAAATTATCGTTTTCGATTTATTACATTTCGACGAATTTTCATTGAACCTATATATATATATATATTTATATTATGTATAATAATTTTACACTTTAATTATTGTTTAAAAATTTCATTCTTCTTCTTTCTTTCATTTTTAGTGAAATAATTTACGAATTTTAAATGTTTTGTGGGGTGAAGGAGGTTATATGTTAATGGTATATATTTATTTGCTATTTGCATTTCTAACTATAAAGTATATAAACTTACCCTGTTGCACATCTAAACCAGCACGTTCTAACATATACGGTAGACCTTTATTAAAAATATTTACTTTATATATTATGTTAACAATAATATTAAATTACAATATTATATTAATATAATTAAAACTTACCACCAGCTAATGATAATGGTGCCTTATCACTAATACGTTTTCTAATTGATGATGATATGTTTTGATTATTTGAAATTGGTGAACGAATTGATACAGGTATATTAGAATTTGTTAAATTTGTTAAATTCGGCGGGCATGGTATAAATGGTACATCATTTTCCTTTTGTTTTCAAAAAAAAAAAAAAAAAATAATATAAATTAGATATAATAAGTTAAATGTCATTTAATAATAATAATAAATAAATATCATATTTAAATATATATAAATATATATATATATATATATCATGATCTAATAATATAAGGTCTGCTTGATAGTTCTATATCAATGAAATTAGTTCTATATCAACGTCGTCGTCATCGGCAAGAAATTTTATATAAAATTAATACTGTGTTTCTTACTTGTGCTCAGATCGATCTAATATTAAATCTAGAACTGTTTCCTATTTTTGAATCAGATCAATCAATTTTAGAATCACCAGACATGCCTGCCAAGATTTGCATTCGTTCCCGGCAAACATTGTTGCATTAAAAGCCACAGCCAATTAAAATATCTTTAAAACTTCTACCAAAACAAATCTACACGTCATTGGAGAAGAAAATGGCGAGTGTCAAATTATATCCCAGCAGATCTTATCATTATTATAGATCATGTATATACATATATATATATATATATACATATATATATATACTTTAAAATCATTTTTTTCTGATAATGAAAATTGTTTTGTTAAATATAAATGATGCATCATTGCTTGTAATCGATCACGTTCTTTTTGTAAATGTATTTCTAATTGTGATACAACTTGCATTTGAACACGAGCCTGTGCTGTTGAACGATCATCTAAACTATGTTCAGTATTTAAATGTCTTTTATTTTTGACATTTAAATAAAAAAAGAAAGGAAAAAATAAATAAATAAATAAATTATATATGTATATATTAATTTTATAATCAATTTACAATATTTAAGAGAATATTTATATAATATAGTAACTAAAGTATAATTAAGAAGAGCTTTTATGATAAAAAAAAAAAAAATTGAATAAAATATATTCTTACCCTTTTCCTTAATTATATACAATTTGACTTTATCTTTATTGAAGTCAAACTTTCGCAGATTTTTATAGGTAACATCACCATTAGTTATAAATTAGTTATAAATATAATATAACTAATGACGATCTTGTTTTTCTATTTGCCTCAACAACCCGATATGGGCCCAGGCCTTATACATCTTAGAGGTTTTCACCCTCCGACATTCTAATTGCAGTTTAGGAGCTAACTAATATTGATTCCTAACCAAAAGATCTTACAATGACCCGGCGTATTTACCACGAGAAAGCTATGTTACAACTATATACAAATTTTGACTATAGAAAATTTTAACTAGAAGAAATTTTTAACTAGAACAAATTTTGACTATAGAAAATTTTAACTAGAAGAAATTTTTACGATAGAAAATTTTAACTGGAAGAAATTTTTACGATAGAAAATTTTAACTAGAAGAAATTTTTACGATAGAAAATTTTAACTAGAATAAATTTTTACTATAGAAAATTTTAACTGGAAGAAATTTTTACGATAGAAAATTTTAACTGGAAGAAATTTTTACTATAGAAAATTTGAAATAGAAGAAATTTTTAACTAGAACAAATTTTTACTATAGAAAATTTTAACTGGAAGAAATTTTTACAATAGAAAATTTGAAATAGAACAAATTGTTACTATAGAAAATTTTAACTAGAAGAAATTTTTAACTGGAAGAAATTTTTACGATAGAAAATTTTAACTAGAAGAAATTTTTACGATAGAAAATTTTAACTAGAATAGATTTTTACTATAGAAAATTTTAACTGGAAGAAATTTTTACGATAGAAAATTTTAACTGGAAGAAATTTTTACTATAGAAAATTTTAACTGGAAGAAATTTTTACGATAGAAAATTTTAACTGGAAGAAATTTTTACTATAGAAAATTTGAAATAGAAGAAATTTTTAACTAGAACAAATTTTTACTATAGAAAATTTTAACTAGAAGAAATTTTTACTATAGAAAATTTGAAATAGAAGAAATTTTTAACTAGAACAAATTTTTACTATAGAAAATTTTAACTAGAAGAAATTTTTACGATAGAAAATTTTCACTAGAAGAAATTTTGACTATAGAAAATTTGAAATAGAAGAAATTTTTAACTAGAACAAATTTTTACTATAGAAAATTTTAACTAGAACAAATTTTTACTATAGAAAATTTTAACTAGAAGAAATTTTTGCTACAGATAATTTTAACTAAAAGAAATTTTTACGATAGAAAATTTTAACTGGAAGAAATTTTTGCTACAGATAATTTTAACTAGAAGAAATTTTTACGATAGAAAATTTTCACTAGAAGGAATTTTTACTATAGAAAATTTGAAATAGAACAAATTTTCGCTATAGAAAATTTTAACTAAAAGAAATTCTTACTATAGAAAATTTTAACTAGAAAATATTTCTACTAATTTTTTTATTCTAACTTCTACGTATAATGTAAGGCAATTTTATTGATTTTCCCTGACATCTGTATCTATAAATTATATTTCTGTATAATGTATACATATATAAATTCTACATTTAATGCTATATAGTTTTTTATAATTCAAATTTTCACCACTAAGTAAGGTGCAAAAAAAAACAAATTTCGAACGATATACTTAAATATATAATCTACTTCTAAAAAGACAGTTATTATATTTTGAATATTTGCCCGGTAGTGAGGATTTTTTAATTATAAATTTAACTCATTAATAAACCTGGTATATATATATACATATAGGCATGGACTTATAAACCTATAAATACAGAATTATATAGAATATCTACATTAAAAAAAATTAGGACATAATACAAATCTGAACGTTTCTTCCTTTGGTAACAAAGTTGGTAACAAAGAAGGCTTCGTTTACCACGAAAGATGGTATATAAATATAGTATATTATATGGACACTTCTGATGTATGGGAAATGTCATTGTAAACAGCTGTGCTATTTTATTAATAGTATACTGCGGGTTAACTCAATGACGCACCTATAAACATAAGGGAAATTACAATAAGACTGACAAGCTGCAGTGTATATGGTGTTCTTCTTTACTATACCTTTAGCATTTTTGCGGGTCTTTAAATTCATCTTTTTAAAAGATAAAATTCATAGTTAGTATATAATATACATTTAAATTAACCATAACAATTGGCAATTTAAAACTGAATTAGTATATTAAAATATTTGAAAAAAAATTTGAGCACATTAATCTGGGGTCGAATTCTCTGAATCGATATCAACTATAAACGATATCGAAATCTACCGATAAATTTCCTCTTTGGGATTCTATCATACACGATTGATCGAGTATCAAACGATAAATATCATTCGATTGGTATATTTTGTTATCGAATGAAATTATTTAAATAATATTAAATCAAAAGCCTAGTACGCGCTGCTCTTGCTAAACTAAATAAAATAGAAATAAATAAATAATGGAAGTTTTAATAATTAGTAATTAAATATTATTAATTATTAATTAATAATTAATTAACCCTTTGAGTCAGCACACAATTGCGTGCATCACTTTGTATGGCATAGAATTCATGTTGGACTCATTCAAATTGGTAATTTTGTTCCTGCGATTGTTCTCTATGAGTTCTTATACACATATACTCCAAAGAACAAAATTAATTACCAATTTGAATGAGTCCAACATGAACAAATTTCAATTCTACCATACAAAGTGATGTAAGCAATTATGTGCTGCCTTAAAGACTTAATTATTAATATTTTAATAATTGAAGTTAAAATTTTTTATATGGAAAATTTAGTTTAGAAACAGCAGCGTACTAGGTTTTACTAAAAAAAATTTGAAATATAATTTGAAAATATTTGTCATATTTAATTTGACATTGTTATTGAAGTGAAATCTACTACTAGTTTTTAAAATAATTTCAATACGCGATATCAATCGATTGTCATGATTCCAATTTTATATATATCGAGAATCGAAATTTTTACTCGATTTTCGTTCTATGCGGGATATCGTGACTCAGAGAATGTGGCCCCTGTTTTTTTTTGTTTTTTTTTTATTCTTAAAAATATAAAAATAAATAAATAAAAATAAATAAATAAAAATAAAATATAAAAAAATTATATAAACTTAAAGTCAATTTTTCGCATCAAAATTTTCCTTTTTTTTTTTTTGAATCATTTAACAAAAAACAATAATAAATCGCGATTATGTTTTATTTATATGTTAAATGATTTTTAGTATGTGAAAAAAAAAAAAATAAAATTTAAATCTTAAAAAAAAATTGACTTAATATTTTTGAATTAATTTTATGACCGCACATAGAATAGATAAGAGATTATATATAAAAATGAATAATACACAAAGTTTTTTTTTTTATGTTTTAGTTTTATTTATTTAATTTTTTGTTAATTTTAATTATGTAAAATTACCTTTTTGTTATGCATGAAACATGGCGTCAAAGAATTCGTTAAATGAATATAATTTTAAATGCCAACTCACACATAAGTGTATAATAATGATGATGATTATATATAATTATATAATTACCTTTTTATTCTTCTTCGATTTGGTTCAACCAGAGGCCAATGATAGGCCTATATACCTCTTAGAAATGTATTCCCGAAAATGATAACTCAAATATTGATGATCTTGATACGATAATTACCTCATTAATATTATAGTTTTTCCATATATATATATATATATATATATATATAGTACTATAAAACACTTACCCGCATCAGAATTACAAACATACCTGGGAATATATAAAATGTCGAGAACGTATGAAGGAATGTATATAAAAATTGATGAAGAAGAGATCTTTTAGTCTGGTTCTTCGATCTGTTAAACAAAAAAAATTATAATAATAATAAAAAATGAAAACAAATGAAAAAAAAAAACTTA